>WAAG01064934.1:0-14228 GCA_013390105.1 Tichodroma muraria | reverse complement strand
GGAGGGCCCGGCCGCGGGGCAGCAGGAGGAGCAGGACGAGGAGGAGGAGGAGCGCGGCCCGGGCGCGATGGACCAGTGCGTGACGGTGGAGCGGGAGCTGGAGAAGGTGCTGCAGAAGTTCTCGGGATACGGGCAGCTCTGCGAGCGCAGCCTGGAGGAGCTGATCCAGTACGCGGGAGGGCTGCGCAGGGAGATCCTGCAGACCGAGAGTACGTGGAGACCCCCCCCGCGCCCCCCTCTGCCGAGGGGAAGCGGCCCCGCTCCTCCCTCCGGGGAGGGGAAGCCCAAAATTTGGGGCTTTGTGGGCTGGACACCCCTCAAAACTTCGGGCTTTGTGGGCTGGGAACCCCCCTAAGGAGAGTCCTTGCTCCAGGGACCCCCCCACCCCGAGGGTTCTGTGCCTAGGGTTGAGATGGGGGTCTTCCCCCGCGGCCCCCGGAGCTTCGGGGGTGTTGTTGACAGGGGACATTTAAAAGGTGGGAGCAGGAGAGTGTTAGGTTGGATATCAGAAAAAGGTTTTTCAGCCAGAGAGTAGCTGGGCACTGAACAGGCTCCCCAGGGAAGTGGTCACAGCACCAGCCTGACAGAGTTCAAGAAGTGTTGGGACAATGCCGTCAGGCTCATGGTGGGATTGTTGGGGTTGTCCTGTGCAGGGCCAAGAGCCAGACTCGATGGTTCTGGTGGGTCCCTTCCAGCTCAGCATATTCTATGATTCTGTGATCAGTCTCGGCCCTCCCGGGCCTCTCCAGCCTCGTGTGTCCTGCTGGAAAGGTTTGTTTGTTCCTGGTCAGCCGGTCTGGCGTGACCCCGGTCAGCGTGTTCATAACCCTTTATGCTGGGTTTGCGAAGGGGCTGGTCACCCCAGGGGAAATACAGAGGAAGTACGGCAGAGCTGACCTGTTTGCTTTCCCCCTCTCCTCTCCCCGCCCTCATTTCTTTTTTTTGTCTCTCTTTTCCTGTGTCCCTGAGCTGTGTTCCTTTGCTGTGTCTGGGTTTGGCGGTGTTCAGGGTAAAGCTCTGCAGGAGGTAAACAAGCCTTGTCTCTGTGTCACAGTTGATGCTGGGCACTTGCGAGGGCTGTAAACACCGGGCGTTTAAACCTTGCGAAATCCCGGAGATGGAGGTAGTGCCGTGTTTATTGAGTGGGAGGGAATGGAGAGGCAGCTGAAGTGATTTACACAAGGCCATGCAGGAAGGGAGTGATGGCTCAGGGATTAAAAATAGGAACTTGCTTTTGGTCTTCCTGAGACCAAACTTCATAGCAGCTGTGGTGTTGCTCTTCTTTTGTTTTTGTTTGGTTAGGGGGAAAATGTGTTTGCCGTGGTCCCGTGCAAATACAGGTGCAGAGCTCACTCAGAAGTGTGGATAATTCCAGGAACACAAGCACGAGTGTGCTGGAGCTGCTCTGTGTGTACCCAGAAGTTTCTGTAGAGAGCAAACGTGGAATTCCGACTGTGAGGCGTTTATTTGGGATGAAATAAGGCTTGGTCTTCTTGGCATTGTTTTTGAGCTGTGTTTCAGTAACTGTTATTTGTGCTGTTTGAAACAGTCTGGGCTTGGGCATTGAGGACAGTCATCAAAATATGTGTCTTCACTGACCTTGCCTGGAGAGTTGTGTGTGTGACCCTCATGCTTGTGTTGGTCTTTGCTGGGCTGCAGAGGTTTGGCTGTGACATTCCTGTTGCCGATCCAGAGCTTTTACTCTCTCTGTAATGAGTTTAGAAGCTTTCCAGTGTGTTGTTCCTTCAGGGTCCTCTTTGGGTTTTCCATCCAAGCTTGGATTAGCAGTTTTTGGCACTGTCCAGTGAAGGCCTTGGACATAATTTCAGCACTTACCAAGTGATGCTGTCCCAGAGAGCACATCCCAAATTGAGCTTTCTTTTAGGAAGTGGTCTAGAATGAAGCCAGTACATTGCTAGTGCACCCTCAGACATCTGGGGACTCTTCAATTTTGGCATCTGAGGATGAGCTGGATTCAGAGGGACCAAAATTCTTACTATTTTCATTTTTCTTTAACATGTTATTTGTAACTTCCTAGAAGGAACAGGTTTTTTCAGCTTTTATACACCATCTTGAGGATTTTTGAAAATGGGTGGAATTGAAAGCAGCCACATATCTTAATGTGGAAGTCTAATTCAGGACTACGAACTGCAGAAATAGGCTCCTGGGTGTAATTTGGAAGGAAAAAAAAAGAGAAATGAAAGCCCTCAGTGCTGAAGAAGAAGGTTAGGACAAGATCTGAGAGCAAAGATGTATGAAAAGACCTTAAATAGGAAGTGGATAAAAAAGGAAGTGGGTGGAGAAAAAGAAACTATTAGAAACTGCTTTAACCTCTAAACTGGTTTTCTTCTCCCCCCCTCACACTGTGTGTTACAATGTCTTGAGCTGATTTCATGTTAAAGCCTAAGGGCAGACCAGCCCTATGCTCAGGCCTGTGAATGGGAAGACAAAGTTTGTTTTTCTTTTTTATTCCCTTAATAAATCTGTCTTTCTGGAGTAGCCAAGGATTGCATATTCCTGGATGATATAAGTGTGTCTGGCTGAGTAAACTTGGCATTGGACTCTGCTCTGTGCTTGGTGTTTGTGGGCCAATGTATTTAATTTTTTTTTTAATTGGCTGTGCACACACATCACAGAGAGAAGCTGTCTCTGTCTTGTGAACCCTGAATTACCAGGAGGGATGGCTGCAGGCTTTCTCCTGCTGATTTAGTGCAAGTAGCTCATAGTTTGATTGGAGCTGAAAGAGAGGGGTGCCGAGGGGAAGCCTTCTACAGCTCTCATGGCTTTTCCTCTGTAGACATTTTCATTCCTTTACTGGAGTTGGCTTTCTGCTACAATGTCAGGGGCCAATAATTCACTTCTTTGCTTAGGGTAAAAGCAGACACCCATGTGGGTTGTTTGGGTTTTAGCTTAATGGCTTTCAGAAAGTGCATTTTAATCTTTCTGTTTGTTGAGGAATGAGTATTTCCATTTTGCCTGTTGCATAATCTCTGGCTGGTCATTTTGCCATGGCAAAATTCATGAGACAGTTAAAAATCCTTCATGTTATTTTAAGTGCTTGTCATAAAAAATAAATAGCAACTGAGAAATAATGATTATTCTTGAAATAATTTCGGGAGGTGAACTTTTTGGAATAGTTGAGTGGAATTTTCTGTTTTAATTTGGGATGTGTGGAATCACTGAAATGACTGTTTCAGTCTTATTACTCCTCGTTCTGCTAGGAGAAAACCACAGAGCCCCATTAGCCTTTTGCCCTGGAGATGATCCTTGGCTTCATGGGACTGGAGGGAGAAAAAAGCATAATAAAGCTTATTTTTATTCTTAAAACCCATGACTGTTGGAAAAATGCTGTTGAAGCGTCCCTGGCTGGGGGTTGTGGGGCTGGGCAGGAGCTCTTTGCTGGTGAGAGGGGAGGTGGCTCCGTGTGTGACAGTGGCAGCAGCAGCATTCAGAGGGTGCAGGAAGGAGGGTGCCTAGAAAAAGTGGCTGTGAAATTATTATCTAATCCCTATGATTGCAGGTTTTTTTCTGGATTCCTTTTGCTCTCTCCACAAACTGGGCTCTTAACATGCTGCTGAAAGCAAAGATGTGTTAAAATATGAAATCAAAAAAGAACAAACTTAAAAAGTGAACACGTTTTCCATAAAATCCTTCTTCTAAGGGGGTATTTTGTTGATTTTGTTTTTTCACGTGAAGGCTTTGGGTCTGGAATATTAGGGAGACATTTCTGAGCTGCTCTCCCACTTAAATTAGCCTTCCCGTGCCGTGGAAGGCTGCTAAGTCTGCGTCCCTAAAGGAAAAATTCTTCGTGTAGAATGAACTTTGTGAAAGAAGAGGCTTTCAGAGGTAAGAGTGGAAGGGAGATTTTTCTTGTATTTTTAGATCAAAAGCAGGAAGAAAGGACTGGAGTAAAGCACCAAAAAAATGTAATTTTTTTTTTTTTTTTTTTGTGACTCAGGCTTCTGAGGGATGTTTGAATCAAGGCATGAAGGGTGTAAGCTGTGAAGTGCTGTGATGTGGTCAGGGGCCTGTTAGCCTGTCCTGTTTATTATTTTCTTCACAGAGTGGGTCATACAGCAGTGAACCTGTTGGACATCAGCTAAGAAATGTCACCATTTCTAGAGAATAAATTTCATAACAAGGTCCACAGGTCCTCCATGGACTACTTCTCATCCATTGAGGGGAATTGGAGACTGTTCAGAGCTACTGCCACAAGTCAGGAAGCAGAAGTTTCATACAGCTCCAACACGGACTCCAACAGCAGTGGGTGGCTTGTGGGGCAAGAATTAATTGAGAAATCATTAATCCACATTTTGCTTGCACCCTCATTTTGCTTGCACCCTGTTGAAGTTAAACATGATGTTCTCATGTAACTTTAGGGGCTGTCTGAAAGAAAACTGATGCTGTAGTAGCTTCAGTATCCTTCTCTTATGTCCTTAGAGATTTGTGAACTGGGTATTACTTTGAGATGTTTAGTCATCTGCTGTGACTGAGACACATGAGACCTCTATATTAAATTTTTAAACTGTTGCACTTGTTCAGTGTTACTGTGCTGGATTCCTAATTCCACAGGAGATTTTTCATTCAGGTGAATTCCTGTACATCTGCCTTCAGTTAAGCTGATCGTGCTTTGCAAATACTCTCCAGATTGCATTTCTTTAATACCTCTTTTTGTCTGTTTATGTTGTTGCATATTAAGAGATTTAATATTACCATTTGTTTGTAACAAAGTTGGTAATTTTCCTCTCTTTTGTCTAGATCAAGATGGGGACTTGTCGGGGACGATTTCACTTGTTATGACGCAGTGTTGTAAAAGAATAAAAGATACAGTCCAAAAACTGGCCTCAGATCACAAAGACATTCACAGCAGTGTATCCCGAGTTGGAAAAGCCATTGATAAGGTATTTATTTTGTGCTTTGACTGCATTATCACATTATAGCACGCGTGTGGTGTGTTCTCTGCTTCCCAAAATCTAAATTTTTGCTACAATTAATCTGAATTAAGTATTCTGTCAGTTGCAGAAGCAAAGGCAAGCCAGTGGGCAGCACAGTACTTGCTTGCAGAACTCACTGCAGACAGCCTGTTCCTTCTGGGACAGCTCAAATCTCCTAATTTCTTACAGAACATACTGTGTAGGTACTACAGGATGTAGAAATATTTTGTGTTTTACCAGTTTAGCAAAATGTTTTCTTCAATGTCTGTCTCAGTAACAAATACGGTTGGTTTTTATATATGTATATATATAATTTCTAGTTAATTGTCAGTAGCAGGTAACTCTAACGTGCTGTTTTGCAGCGTAAGTGGCTCCCCATCCCTGGAAGTGTTCAAGGTGACTTTGAGCAGTCTAGTCCAAGGGGAAGACCCTGCCCATGGCAGGGGGTTGGAACAAGATATCTTTAAGGTCCAACCTAAAACATTCTGTGATTCTGTAAGACCAGAGGATTTTTGAGAAAGGCATTTTGTACCTCTTTCAGGGATGCTACTGGTTTTGGGAGCTTAATTTTATAGCAGTGCTCTTAATGAGCAATAGAGGACATTCAGCATCTCACAGTCTCTGAGTCTAAATAATAAGATAGGGCAGCTTATCTTTGGTGCTTTACATGTGAGACATCTGAATTCCAGGTTCAACAATAACTGGGATATGAATATTTTTGTACTTATTTTTGTAGGTAAATATTAACAATTCTTTGAAATTGTACTGAAATGGTGCTTTCAGGCCGTGCTTTTCTCCGTCTTTCTTATATAAAAATAGTTCTTTGTGGAGGGAGTCTTATACTTGCTGTTATGGACATTTTGTGATAGCTTCACATCTGCTTGTCATAGCTTGACTCTGACAGGGTCTAAACATTTATTCAGTACACAGCACTGATTTATCCTTTGGGAGTCTCATTTAAACTTTGGTAGTAATGATAATCTGCTAAAGCATAGTGTAACAATAATGTGATGAGGAAACAAAGTACATAATGCTGCATTATTAGGCAGAATTTCCACGAAACTTATATTTTTTTTCTTTCTATCTGACTGACCATTGTGGAGAGTTCAAACTTTGTACTAACAGCTTTAACCTACGTGTCACTGTTATCCAAAGCTTAAGGATGCATCTGTCTCAAATCCTTGCTGCTGTATCTAAACCAATTAACTAGAGTAAGATTTCATCCTTATTACCAGCTTGGAGCCTGAGATAAATCTGTGTAATCTTGTCTAAATTTTTAAACTTTCCAATTCTGCTTTAGCAAGTGGACTTTGTACAAATACACTTCCAGGTTTAGTCATACTTTCTTCATTTAAATCCTCTGAGGTAGAACGGCCCCAGGTTGTATGGGAGGATGTAAGTGTTCAGTGGAAATTGGTGATGGTATTTATTCCTAGCCAAAGAAGATGCTTGCAAGCCTAATGAAGCTTAGGCTTGAGTCTAATCTCCAAACTGCTGTTTCAGTTGTCTTGGGAATTGTTTTTCCAGTGTTCTGTCCTGCTGTTTTAAGTTAATGTAGGGTTTTTATTTGAAAAATAATGCACGTAAATAAAAGCATTTTTTTACAATTCCAAATATGTTGCTTGGTAAAATAGTAGAAGGGATCCCATTACTCTCATTAATCTGCTCCGTTCCTGTTGAGTGTCAGAAGGGCTTTTTCAGTGAGGTCTTCAAACATGAGCTCAACTGGCCGTGTGCAGTGTGCTTGTTCCTCTGGATTTTCAATCTCACTTATTGTCTGTGGTGTTTGCATTAAAAAACTAAAACAGTGGGAACTGCACAAGTCCCCAGTTGTGCTTGTAACAAAGGATATTGTTCTATGAAGTTCAGAGCACAAGTTAGGATTGTATCCTTAAGTATGTCCTTGGTGGACTTTTTTTGATTAGTTTTCCCCAACTGTAGTATTTTAAGGGCCTACTTTAAAATATACCTCAAAGTCTAGGCCTTTTTGTCAGATGAGTATGTGTAATGTTTAAATCTAGGTGAAATTCAGCATTTCCCTGAACTGTAACATTTGAAACAAATCTTCCAAATGTACCTAATGCAATTTCCCTCTGCTGCTGGAAAATACGCTTGGAACCTGCCAGCAAAGTCTTTGTTGGCACCAGAGTCCCAAACTCTGGAACTGCCCTGCCTATCCTTTCACCATAATATACTTAAGCTTAAACCAGTAGAAGTAATTAAGTGTAATTGATGTAGTGAATTGATTCTCAGCACATTCTGGTCAAAATACTTCTGCTTCCAAAATAAAACAGTCATTAGAATTTAAGGAAGCACAGCCCTTGCCTTGATTCATGAGACTGGAGTTTTGTTCCTGTCACATATGAGTCCTCACTTCTTTTACAGACAGATTAACGTCTCCAAAACACTGCTTATAGTCTTGCTAACTTCGTGCTCAGGCACAGATAAATGGCCTGGTTTGAGATTGGGAAACTTGCTAATGCTGGTACCCATTTCATGTGACACAGCCAAATGGTAGCTGCTGTTGCATGTAGAATCAATAGACTTCCTATTTAGCAAGCTTGGATTGTGAAAGAACATGCTGTATCATCTGCCAGTGGCAAATTCAGGTTAAATTTCTTTTTTTCCCGTATTGGGCCAGGGTTATACCTACATAAAAAGTTTAGTCTGGTCAGTTTTTAAGTTATTGTAGTCGTTGCTTGTGAACTTGGATGGGCCCTAGACTTGTTTGCCTGCAAAGTTCACTCTGAGAACAGAAACCCTTAGAGCAAAATGAAATTCAAATTTGGCATCAAATACATTAAAGTCTGAACGTCCAAGCTTTGTATGTTGCTTGGAAAGTTTCTCTAATAAGCTAAGCCTTTTTTCATGGCAATCCTATGTGGATTGCACGCTTCTGGTCTACAAAAGGCTGCCTTTCTTCCAAAGAGCATTTTCTCCTTTGAAAGGAAATGTCTGCCTCCAGTTTTTTCTGTATTGTATTGGCAATTGCTCTGCTTCCAGAACTCATCATGTTGCGGTTGTTCAGCAAGTTGTTATCAGGTAGCTCATTCATCAGCGTCCCTGTAAATCAATCACTCTTCTGGAATGATTTGAATTCATCTCAAAGCATGTTTGATGGGCTGGGCTTTCCCTCTAGGAGCAATCTGAGTAGTGGTTAAATGCCTTCTTTTAGGAAAGTAGGTGGAGTAAAGGGTAGTTCCTTCCATTTTCCCTCTGAATTTTATTTCTGTTATATGGCCAACATTTTAATCCAGTCTTTGTTTTGAGAAAGCAGACTTTTGCCTAAGTTAGTGTTCATTCAGTGTAAAAATTTGTATATGAACACACTAAAAACCTTTACTGAACATCATTTAATTGTGGTGCTGTGAAGAATGGGGCTACATAAATACAGAGTCTTTGCAAGTTGAGCTTTATGTCATGTGTAAACAGACTGAACAGAGAAGATAAACAAATGTTTTATTTGTATTTTGGGTAAGAATTCAGAAGGGAGGCATGCACAAAATAATCTCAACTGAGTAACTGAGGAATAAAACTGTCCTTAATCATTGTCCTTCTTCATATCCTATTGTTATGAATAACATGGAAGGTTGTATATTGTTTAAAAAGGTCCATCTTGTGGTTTTGAGCATCTTGAAGTCATCGCATTCTAGCAATTATTGGTAATGTGCTGTACATTGTATCATTGGTGTATTTAGCACGTAATACTGTACATTTTGGCTCTAGGCTTGCTAATTAAGCTTATAAAAAAGATGTGTTCCTCAAGAATACTAACTGACACAGGTTATTTTGTCGTTTTTTGGGTTTTTGCTTTCTGGAGTTTTTAACTTACAGAAATTCTTTTAACCTTTGAAATCTCATTAAACCCCACGTGCTGTCAGTTAGCATACTGTTAGCATTTACAAAACCAAACTGAGGGTTGTAGTCACCAGCAGATCCTGCATGCGTGACAGTTGTGAAATATATGAGCCAAAGGCAAGTGATAATTTTTTCTGACATGTGGCAGTCACTCACTGTAATCTGTGCAGTCAGTTCCTGAAGCTCCTCAGGACCCAGAGGAGGCAGAGCTGTAGAACCCCACATATAATACAGACCTCGGAATCGTTTAAAACAAACTAAAAATAATTGGAATGAGAACCTGGTCAAGGCTGGGTTGGTCAGAGAATGACTGAGGTCCTCAAGTTGAATGATGGGACTCGGTAACTTCTTTTATGTGGCTTGAAAAGATCTAATGATGGGGTTTTGTAGAGATTCACAAGGCTGGTAGGTTTGCTGTTTCAGGAGAAAATGAGCATTCTGTGAGAGCTAATTAGTTCCACCATCTCTGCCCCCAAGCTGTGAGAATGATGTGATAGTGTTTGAGGCATAGGTGCAGCTTTACTGGTTGGTAACTGTCCAAAAGGATACAGTTTCTGCTTAGGGGGTTGTATCATTGCTAGGACTTGAAATTGCATGAAGAATAGCTTAAAGTCAATTATTTTTAGATTAATGACGATCTCCTTCCTGGAAGCTAGGTAACAAATGCAAGCTTGTGCGTTTTGAATCCTCTCTCATATCCTTTAGTGCTTTATTAATGGATTTGTGTTACCTACTGGTGATGGTTGGACACTGAGACCAGAGTCAGAAATGGTTGTGAGCCTTTAAGGATTCAAATGGTTGGCACAAATAAGAATAGTATTATTTAGTCTTCAAGATGCTTAAGTTTTCCAAGTTACAGCTTAGAAGTGAACAACATGACAAGGAGCTTACAAGTTAAGACACCCAAGTGAAATTAAATGTGAGACATGAATCAGTGGCAATAATTTAAATGCTCACCTTGCTCCACCATCTCAGAAAGATGAAAGAGTCAGTTTGCTCGACTAAGGTTAATGTTTTACTGAAAGTCTGCTGAGAGCCCTGAAGGAAGCAATAACTTTGGAGCTGTGTGTGCAGGGATGAAAAGGCTGCCCCTTTTTCATGACACAGAGCAGCATCAAAGGGGATGTGGAGGTGCTGATGAAGGAAGTTAGCAAGTGGTGAGTAACGGGAAGGTGCAGTGTGAAGCTGAGCTGTGCATGGGAAGATAGCTGGTACCAGCCGGGTGTTATCTGCCCTGCCTGCTGTGACAGAAGCCTGTGTTTGTGTGAGGCTGGTGTTCCCGTGTTGTGCAGGGCTGTGGATCCTCACAGAGCCACAGCTGAAGCACTGTTGTTTTCACTCAACTTCTAATTTCTGAAGCTCCTTCTTGGGAGAGAGCCGGAGTCATCAGATCAGGCAGCAAGCAGTGCACTGACTTCTAGACTCTTTATTTTGCAAGAGGCTTGTTTTATGCAGTGGGTGAGGTTTTTTATTAAAATTAACCTGCTTGCTCTGATCGTAAAACATGTTAGCAGTTAAAAATCCATGTTTATATCTTGGATTAGAAGAAATGTTGCTCTCCTGCTGCCAAAAGGCAAAGTGCCAAGCAGTGCCAAGTGTTACTGAGGAGTCAGCGTGACAATCTCTAGTTATTCCTGGAATATGTCCGTAGGCCACTGGCCTAAAAATACATGACACTGGGATCATCTGGGTTAGATCTAAAAAAGATCTCCTGGATTTTCAAAGCTCATCCTGTTGTTGGGATGTTTGGGTCATCAGAGATTTGAATTTCATTGTTTGGGTGTGGGGAGAAGTGACTTTTTTTGCCTTTTCAGCATTGCTTACCCCCCAGATATGTAAAAAAATCCTTGAGTTTAAGCTTTTAGTTGCAATTCGGTGTGCTGTACTGACACAGATGCATTGATGACTTTGTCTTGATTCTAGTGTAGGTAATTTTGCTTTCTCTTCTCTAAACATTTTCAGTTTTCACATATGGAAAAAGCCATTTCTGCAGATACTTCCTTCAAAAATGCATCATGGGCTGAAAACCCCTTTACTAGTTAACTAGATTTCTAACTCTCTAGCTAGACTTGTAATTTGTTGCTGTAATTCCTTATAGTGAATACCATTCAGACTTGAAATGAGCAAGCTAAAAGATTTCTTCTTCCTACACAGGAGGTAATGAAGGAAGCTGACATACATTTATTTCACTTTGGAGATAATTAAGGACCAACTGAGTAATAGGCAGAAGGCATCAGGGTGGCGACACAGATGTCCTGCATAATTAAAGAAAAATGATGCGGGGTGATTTATTCCAGCCTATTAACTGTTAATTTGTGTGTTTCAGAATTTCGACTCGGACATCAGCAGCGTGGGGATAGATGGGTGCTGGCAGGCTGACAGCCAGAGGATCCTCAATGAGGTGATGGTGGAGCACTTTTTCCGGCAGGGAATGCTGGACGTAGCCGAGGAACTTTGTCAGGTAACAAGTGTGGATGTTGAAGGTTATCCACTGAGGAAAATGAAGCTTTGTCTTGGCTTCCTCATTTGAGTGTTTCAGGTGAATATTTGAGCTGTCAGATAACCCATTGTTTTTCATGCTTTAACTAAAAAGTGCCTTTTTTTTTTTTCTTTTCAGGAATCTGGTCTATCAATAGATCAAAGTCAGAAAGAACCATTTGTGGAGTTAAATCGAATATTGGAGGCATTAAAAGTTAGAGTTTTGAGACCTGCACTAGAGTGAGTCTACTCATTTATTTTCCTCACTTTTTTAAAAAAAATGCTTTTAGAAGTTCTTTAGTTTTTCACTTTCAATACTCCCTATAGTATATTCTGATGTGTCTCTGCTTGTCCTTTGAGAGGGGTAGTTACTGAGTGGATCTTTCCTTTTCCATCCCCTCTGTGTCACTCCCCATGGGAAGTGATTAACTAAGGGTCTCTTTCTTAGACTAAGGATTCACTTTAATCACTTGTGGAACTGCTTTAAGGGAGAAACATCACTTGGAAGAAAAGTTGTTAGCCAGTGATGGTGCTTGACCTTCTGTTGGATCATTAGTGAACCTTATTTTAAGAGGTCCCATTGTGAAGGATACCAGGCCTTACTAAAGGTGTTGGGTACCACGAAGCCTTTGGGGTGAGCAGAACTAGGGATCGAAGTTCTCACTTGTCCTTCAGTCACCTCCCTTTCCAGACAAGGGACCAGAGAGTGGGAAGCCTGAACAAAATAATAAGAAACCCCCTGAAACCCCCTCATTCTGTTGGTTTCTTTTAAACTTTTCTAAGCTTGGGTTGGTCTCAAAAGTAAGAAAAAAAAATCAAAACACAAAAAACCTAACCAACTTTAAAGTGACTTTTTAAAAATAAAAACAATGAAACTGAAACAAACTCAAAATTTGTCTTTCATTCCACAGCATAAATCATATACTTGAGATAGAATTTTCTGCATTATTCAGTTATTTTCATAGTAACAACATTTTCTTTTCCCTTTTACATGAACCAACACAGGTGTATCAATTGAGCACTTAACTGGCATCTAAACTAAGTGCAGGGACACTCTGATATTCAAACCCTGGTGTTCATCGACTAAATCCTGGGTAATGCCTCTGGGTCATGCAAAGTTTGACCTAAATAGTTGGTCTTTGAATCTAATTACACAGGTGGAAAACTGGGGTGGTTTATTGCTGCTGAATTGTCTAATTGAAGGGAAGCAACACTGATATTACAACTGAAACAAGATTTACTGTCAGCTACACCACATATATCTTGTAGTTCAAATAATAACAGAGCTGTTGTGAAGGATAATCCCTGAGGAACAGTAACTTGCTGTTATGACTATTCCCTTGAAATCTCTAAATTCATTTCAGCTCCAGTTTGCAGTGCTTTAGGCCTTACTCATTGCTGCTGGGTTGTATCATGTAGTTTCTGCAATCTGTTAAATATTTTTCAAACAAAGGAGAAGGCATGGTCCTTCCTCAAAGGAATTCTTATTTTCCAGCTGAACGGGCAGACAATGGGGTGTATTGTCAGCACAGTTTGTGTGTTGGTCTCCCCCCTCCCGGTCTTATTTCTGTGTATAATGTTTATTCTGTTTAAACTGGACAGTACAAAAGCTGTCTGCCTCTCTTGCCTGCTGCTGGGCACAGAGGGGCCTTATTTATAGTGGTGCTGCTGAAGTAAAAACCATGGCTCTTGGGCAGGATGATCAACATGTGACAAAATGTCGTGGTTTGAGCTCTCTGGTTGAGGAGGTAACCAATGCATTATTAACTGCCCAGTTATCCCACAGAGCTGCTGATGCTTGTGAAGGTATTTCCCTTTTATTTCCTGGCAGACACAAGTGTTCAGGAGGAGGGATAGAAACCACTGCTGTGTGAATGGCATCCATATGACAGGGAAAGTGGCATTGTTCTCCTCTTGGCATTAGTGAATAAAGCTTCAGCATCAAGTAACCCCAGACTGCCCCATTGCAGGGTCAGGCTGCTGACAGTGGTGCTGAAGCAAAGTGTCACACCAGGATGATTAATTTCAGTCTCCTGAACCAGGAAGTGGAGTATAGCAGGTTTTATCCATGCAAAATTGTGAAAAGCTGGGATTAAAAGGCAACCAGTCTCTCTGGCTCTGCCAGCACTCTCTGCTTGTGCTCAGCTTCACTCAGTGCTGGAAACAAAACAAACACAGGTGGCTCCTGGTCGCTGCCATGGGAAGGGAGTTGTCAGATTAATGACTTTTCAAAAAGACTTTCAAAACCCTGCTGATGTGATGGAAATTAGTATTTTTGTCTCAAAAAAACAAAAAAAAAGAAAAGTCAAAGAAGACCCTAACTGTATTTGTAGCCCAGGTTTTCTTTCTAATACAAATTTCAACACTTAAAAATGCAACCTTTCAGATTTAAATGGAATATGACTGGCTATAGCTTTTTTGTTTTCCCTTGTGGGGTGTGGAAGTTGACTTTTGTAGAGGCCTAGTCTGGCCTTGCACTCTAAGCTGTGATCTCTGTATGCCTGCAAGATCCCATTAATTTCCAGTGACTTTTCTCACTGTAGTTTGGTGATGGGAAGGGAAATCTAGTTATTTTTCAGGGTGTATTCTGGCCCTTCAGAGCCTAAGTAGGGCCTCCGTGTGAGGTCCTGGTGGAAATGACTCGGAGGTTCAAAGCTTTGGCTGTAATTTGGAAAATAGATGCTCTCTTCTGTCTGCAAACAGCAAGTTACACGGGTCCTGGTATTTGCTGGGTCCTTGAGGTATGATTTAAACTTAATTTAATCTTTAGTAGGCTTTGTTAAATTTATTTTGACATCTAAATCCCATGTGGGAGCTGAAGAGAGTCCTGTGTACCTGTGGTTTGCAAAGTATAGTGTAAACTTTAAAAAAATTCAGATGAATTTGAGTCTCAGAAGTGAAAACTCTTGAGTATTGTTTTGAGAAGAGATAGGAAGACAAGGTGATGTAATTATTAAT
>WAAG01064929.1:4898-17691 GCA_013390105.1 Tichodroma muraria | reverse complement strand
GGAGGCTCCGGGAGCGACGCAGCTGCCGGCGCTGAGCCCCGGATCGGGCGTGTGCGCAGCCGCGGGGCGGAGCCGGGCCGAGCCCGCCCGGCCGCGGGCGGAGCCGGCTGCTCGGTCTGCTCCGGGCCGCCCGCGCTGTGCCGGAGCTCCAGTGGCCCAAGGCTCGGGAGTGGCGCGTGAGCCGCCGTCCCGAGGGGTGCGGGGCGATCCCGTATCCGGGAGTGGAATCAAGGGTAGGGCAAAGGGGACTAGGGAGGTCGCGCAGCCCCGCTTTGCGGCAGAGGGACTAAAGGGGACAGGGCGGGATTCCATCCGGGGTTTCCCTGTCAGCCGTGGTTCAGAATCCTATTAACGGAATCGTCTAGGTTGGAAAAGACCTCCAAGGTCGTCGAATCCAACCTATGACCGAACCACCACGTCAACTAGATCACAGCACCGAAGGCCACGTCCAGTCTTTCCTTAAACACCTCCGGGGACAGTGACCCCACCACCTCCCAGGGCAGTCCATTCCAATGTCTAATCGCCCGTTCTGTGATGAAATTCTTCCTAAGGTCCAACCTAACCCACCCCCCGGTGCAGGTTAAACCCACGTCCTCTCGTCCAACTGCTAGTTTGCAGTTGCCGTGCCGCCCGCAGCTATGAGCGCCCCCTCCTTCTGTCCTCAGCTTCGTGGTACCTTGAGGCACCGTCGCTATTTCCTGTGCCCTCTTTGGCAGCTCTGGTGGAAGTTCCTCGCCCCCTTGTGCTTCGGGAGAGAGGAGAGCAAAGAGGTGGCAGGTCAGCAAAAAGAGGTGCCTTTTCACCGCTCGCAGCATATTATACAATGTTGCTTGTGCAGCGGATGTTTATCCAGGGCGAGGGCATGAGATGTTCTGCCAACGATTTGCCAGAGCAAGATGAAGTGCGTTGGAAGTGACTAAGTTGTGATAGCTTCTTTTCATGGGTCTGCCTCTTGTTCACGAAAGCCATTACCTGCTGTCCTTGGAAATGCTCGGGACGGCTCTGTGGGGGTGCGTGAGTCCCCCCACATGGGGGGACATCTGTGAATGGGATGAAAGGGATGAGATCTGTGCAGGGGGGACACAGCTCAGAAGGAAAGCGGGAAGAAGCTCTGCCTGGTTTGGGAACTTCGAACCAGCTGCAGGAACGAATCAGGCTGGGGATAATTCTGTGATTCACACCATGTATTGCCGTGCAAGGACAAGCTAGGGTCAGGGTTTGAGGGAGAGAATGAGGAAGAGGGATTCTTATGACTTCTTGGGGTGATCACAAGGCTGGGGCAGGGTGCCAGGCTGCTCCAGAGGCTGGGAGGAGACGGGCTGCCTCCAGCAGCCACCCGGAGCAGGTGCAGCTCTGAGGCCATCTGCAGTACAGCCATGCCTGCAGCACGCACAGCACCTGGTAGTGGGACCAGCATATGATCAACACAGAAAAGAACTTTTTCCCAACCAAGCATGTGCTTAGAGAAATAAAAAATCTTCACTTGTCCTTAACCTGGCCAATGCCAGCCCATTTATTCTCTTTATCCTTGGAACTTCTTGGTGTTTTCTGGGAGTTTAAGAAGTCCTGGCTTTCAGTAGTCTCTAGGTTTCATTATCCAGCTCAAGTGAGTCCTGCATCTCAGCTGGCTTGACTCTACTTATCTAGCCAGGCATGGTCAAGCTCCTGGCGGTATTGGCAAAAGCTGGCATGTTCCATGTCCTTCTGGTATGTCTCCACCTGAATCTTTGTCCCATCACTGTTCAAGGTTCCTGAGGCACCCCTATAAAGCTCTCTGTACAGCGAGATTGACCATGGTATTTTGTGAGTTCTTAACTACAAAACGGTATGTGTCAGATACCTTGAATAGGTGCCTGGCATGCTCAGGGTCAATATGGAGTTTGTATCTTTCTTTAAAACATCAGCAGATCCCAAATTTGGAAGGCTCAGGTCTAACTCTACATTGATCCAGGGAACACAAAATGCACTGTGAAAAATACTTAAAGCTTTCAGCTGTACAAACAGAAAGTAAGAACAAGTTTTTGCCTTTCACATTGTTTTAAATAATACTGGCAGCCAGTCACATTGACCTGAATTATCACACAACAGGGGATGTGCCAGAAAAGGTTAAAAAAAAAAGGTTTTTGGAGTAGCTTTGGGAGATCCCATTGAGTTCTGGCAATTAAATTCACTCAATACAAATTTTTTCAAGAGAAATATTACTAGTAAATTGTAATTACCATGGAGATTTTTGTCAAATCAGAATTTTGCACCTTAAACTGCAGCAGTTTTTATCCAATACTTCCAGCCCTCAAACTTATAAGGCCCCATAAAGGCAAGAATATTAAAAGACTGCTGGACAGAGTTTTTTCCCCTGCTGTGATGGAAGCAACAGTTGAAATCAGGAAAGGCTTTGGAGATAGTTCTCCATTGCTGCAGTAAATAGACATGTTTCTGGTTAAAGACTTACTACTTGGCAGAGCCCTTTCTCCATAGCTTTGACACAAACAGAATGGTTTGGGGTTTTTATCTCTTTACAGCTGTCATGATGAAAGGGAACATATCTCTGACTATCTGTTTGCTTTGTGCTATTTTCACTTTGAAAGTACATGTTAAAGATAGCATTGTAGAAAGAGAGATGGAAACACTGTAAGGATCAAGCTCAGCCATAAATCCTCAAGGTCCCCTTAAATATAATTTACTTGGTATAAACTAAAATAATTCAAGGAAAACAGAATAAACAATAATATAAAGTGTCACATTAACTGTATATATAGTCTCAGAAAAAGCAAAAATATGTGGTAAGAAGATGTAAAACTTAGAAGCAGTGCTTTAATATGTACTTAAAATGTTACTGAAATGAAACACTGAGGTTGGGATAATCAAGACAGGGTTCCTGTCTTGATTATGAAAGAGTGTTTTACAGTAAAGAAATATAGAATGGCCAACATCCAATGCTGCATGAATTGAATAGATTATGTCTAGATGAGGATTGCATGGTTAAACAGAGACAGAAATTAATCAGTTCAGAAATACATAGTAGAGGGGTGGTATGCAATACTAGTGCTAGTAGGAGGGGTATGAAACAGAAATACTCAGATGGCAGAAGGAGAGAAGCTGAAATCATCACCTTTGGACTGAGTTATGGGACAGCTCATGTAATATGAGCTCTTAGTTCTCATAGATCACTAAAGGAGTGCAGTTTATACTTCTGATAGTACATCAGTAAAGAAATCCAAGCAATGAATCTGCTTTCAAGTTGAGTTTTGTGGCTGGGATATGATAAGTGAGTCAAGGCCTTGAAAGGTTTGGAGTTAGCAATCCATAAAGGAGCTGATTGCACCAGTGTGCAGCCTCCCAGGTCCTGCAAGCAAGAGACTTAGACCATAGAAGTACCAGTGAAGAATTATATTTACTTCTAATTTTCTCCTAAGATGAATAGCAATCCACTAACATTACTTATCTGAAAAAACTTCAGGCTGTCCACATTTATTTCAGCCTTTATGAATATAAGCTACTAATTCTGTGAATATTGAAGGTAATGAAGCTTGTTTTTCTACGGAGTTTCTTCTTGGGTGGTTATTATTTACCTAAATTATATTTTTTGTTATGACTTCATATACCTAGCATCTTCTACTGCAGAGCATTTTGATGGCAACAAGCAGGCTGCCGTGCTCAGAAGTGGAAATTTGTAGAAATTTGCTGACTGGATAGGAAGTTATTTAATGTTGGCTCCTAAATGTTCAGTTACTTGTGTCTCCTGCCTGGTTATCTATTTCTATGAAATTTCTGTGAATGATATTATCTCTCAAACTCCACTGAAGCTGGATAATGCTTTCAAGGTTAATGGAACTTGGGAAAGACAGAGACAGAGATTGCATAAACCTTGTTCTCATATAGCCTACCAGGCTATAATTGGATGGCATCCTATCTGAATGCTGAGCTGGGAACAGAACCCTTTTTTATCTGCAAACAATCTCCAAGTCCAGGAAAACAAACAAACAAACAACAACAAAACAAAGAAAAAAATGTGAAAAATGTAACCCCCATCTCATCTAGAATATAAAGAACGGGGAATTGTGTCCATTTGTCTGTTGCTGGTGGTAAAGAAAATATTTATGAGTTTCTGCAATTACTGTAGGTTGATCATTACTTCACTGGGAAGTTTGTATATAAGGAAAAGCAGGCTTTGCAGAACTATTACGGTTGTTTGTGTGGATTGGATTCCTCCTCCACCTTAAGTAGTCCAGGGAATACTTAGGCTGCCATGTTGTAAAGATCATGTATTTTTCTAAATTTCTCTCTAGTTTATGAGGAGACCCAAAAGAAAATGTTTGTTCCCTATACTACAGTTTTCTTATTAAGAAACTTTGAAAAAGAGATGTAAGTTAGCCAGAAAAAAATAAGAAACCTAATTTTTAGTGATTTTACCCTTTATTATCCTGGTTTGTTTTTTTGCAAGTCACCCTAGTCCCAGGATGCACTAGACTGATTTATAAGGGGTTTGCAACAGTGACTTAATTGCAGTTTTGCAAAATGTGCTAAATTTCATCATTGTAGGGCAGGTAAAACCACACTGAGGCCAAAATAAAAGAATACCCCTAATATTAATGTATATTAAAATTTATACTAATGTGTATTAAAAACAAATCCCCCTGTCTTATTTTGACTTTAAAAGGTTTGGTTTTGAAACATCCTTTTTTTCCCTCCTAAAGTATTATCTGCACTTGAGAATTGCTGCTTTTAATGGTATTCTATGGTAAATATTTTAGACACAATACTTGAATGTAATTTGTCACAGATACTTCAATGCTCTGTAATTTCTGATGTTGGGGCCTGGGCACAGAGTTATTTTGCATGAATAAAACATAAGTATTTTATAACTGATGTGTTTCTGAAATATTGCACAGCTACAAGTAGCTGTCATTTTTGCAACACTCCTCAGTCTTCTGCTGTGTACACTTTATAGTTGCTCTTTGTTCATCACATGTGAACAAACCTTAAATTCTGAAATAGCTGGTAAATTAATGAGATGATTATATTCTGTAAGAACATAGGTTTTGCCCCATCCCTCCACAACTCATGCTGTATAAGAGCTATATCACACTTCCTGCAAAACATGCTTCCTATACTTTCTGGGGGAAATGGCCCCTATTTCCCCGGTTTACATATTCCCACCTTTCTTCTTGAAAAAAAATCAGCTGAATTTTGATGAGAAAAAACTAAAACTGACAATAATCCACAGATCTAGACAAAGAATAAATCTTTGGATTGATTGGATGAATGTCCTTGTGATCACACTTTTAATGCTTTTGAATAGCTTCTTTCAGAACAAGGTTTTTATAAATTACATGCAGAACCATTTGTCTTTACCTTAGAGGAGTGTCATTGGGTGGCAGATGTGGCCACCTTCAGCCATGCATATGGGTGTAGAGTAATACTATTGTGAGCAGTCCCATTGATCTGAGGCTCATCTAATTTATGTGTGATTTGTGCTGCATTTTCTGACGGAGGAAAGTACAAGCAAGGATATCCTGTCTTTATAATTTCTAATGCATGACTTGTCTAGCTTTATTCAAATTGGCTTTCTGCAGAGCTAAACCTATTACTGAGAGGCTTTTTAAATTGTGTAGCTCCTTGGGAAGACTTCAACTACCAATGGAATATTTGGCCTTTAAGCATTCAAAGTTATTTAACTTTTAAAAAGAATGTTTTTAACACATATTTGTGAAAAGTAATGGCTTATGTATGAGTTACATAAACCTCTGAGAAGGTCTAGTTTCATGTGTTTGGAAAGCTGTGTGAGTGAGGATGACTGTCTCTCACTTCACTAGCAATAAAATCAGTATGTTACAATGCAATAAATAAATGGGTTTGCTATTTTTAAAAAGAATTTATTTAAGTTGATCAGCACTAAGAAAAATCCACTTTTACTTAAAAAGTTCCATATTGTTCTTCTAAAGCACCTTGGGATAAATCTGGTATTGAGCTCTCCATCTTTCATTTAGGACTCTCCCACCTGGTGTAAGACTCAAGAGTCAATCAGTGCAGCCTTCTGAACAGCGGATTCCATTATTTATATAAAGATATTGATTATGGCACCAGTCTTACAGATACATGAAGTATTTTTCTGAGCCACAAAATATGAGAAATGGTACCCATAATAGATAAGTAAGAGATAACAGAAGGTGCAGCATCAGGAGCAAAAATATGAACAGATAACATTGAGGAAAATATTTCATGTACAGCCTAAAGCCTGTTCCTGGCATTTTAGCTTAAGTGTTCTTTATTGTATGCATTGCAGCAGTAAATATGATGTTTATCAGTAGCATATGTCAAGACATCTTTGATAGCCTGCCTATTGTAGCAAAATGATAGACTGTTTGGTCAACTGTTAAGATCACGTAGTGTTAGCCTGCCAGCTAAGCAATTTGCAAATGCACAGGTATTTTGGGAGCGCTGTTCAAAACACTACCAGTGTAATGGTTTTGTCATTGGGGTCATGTCTAGCCCCACACAGCCTCCTCTGCAAGTTTGCCAGGTGAAGGTGCTAGAAGAGGCGAGTTTTTATTTCTTGGAAAATAGAGAGAGGTGAGCAGTTCGCAGAGGTTACTTACGTTTCTAGAGTTTTAGCTTTCCAGCAATTACCATTTTTACTTGTAAAAACTGTAATTGGACCAGAGTCAGAAGCTTTGTAAGGGATTTAGCAATTTGCGTCTTAGAAATGGAACACCCTGAATTCCTTTACTTCTTGACAGGGTCTTTCACATAATGGCAATGGTAATTTTTCATTCTTGCCCACTAAGGTGGTCTTTAGCCTTAATACTTCATTTAATAAACAAAAGCTCTTTTTTTTTTCCTATGTCCATCTCTTGTAGGTTTTATACTAAAAACATTTTTTATTTTAAAAAACTACATCATAGTTCGTGAAGGCAAATGAAAATAAATCTGTTTTAAGCAACTGTTCAGTTAAAGTTTGTACTCTAAAGTTCATTTTATTTCTTTAGAAAAATACTTTGATAATAAGTTTTAGTTGGGATATTTACTGTGCCAAATTGCTATCAGAGATAGTGTTCATGTTTCTGTTGTAATGTGCTCTGCAGTATTTTAGTGGAATACATATAGAAGAGCTGGAACTAGAAATTAATATTTTAACATATCAGGACCATCAAAATAATTTGTCATGGAAAAGATGATCATATAATTGCATTGTGATTATCTTAATAACTATAATTTGTTATGTCTGATTTTTTGTCCTCTTTTGCACTTCTTCAAATTAGGATCCTATTAAAATGTTTTTCATTACTGTCATGAGAACTGCATTGAAATATTTTATTGATAATTTAATCAAGCTATTATTGCGTGATATTTTACTGCAAGAGTAGTTCAGCCTCTGTGATGGGTTGACTCTGGCTGGACGCCAGGTACCCACCAAAGCCATTCTATCTGTCCCTTCCACAACTGGACAGGGGAGTGAACATACAGCAAAAGGTTCATGAGTTGAGACAAGGAGAAGGAGAGTTCTCTCGCCAGTTACCATCACAGGTAAAACAAACTGAATTTGGCGATGTCAACTGAATTTATTGCTAACAAAATGAAAGCAGGATAATGAGAAATAAAATAAATTTTAGAAGAACCTTCCTCCCACCCCTCCCTCCCTCCCTCCCAGCTCTACCTCCTCTCAAGCTTCACCTCCTACCCCCCAGCAGTGAAAGGAGACTGGGAATGAGGGTTATAGTCACTGCATCACATGTTGTTCCTGCCACTGGTCAGGAAGAGGGGTCCTCCCTCTGCTCCACTCTGGGGTCCTTCTCACAGGAGACAGTCCTCCATGAACTTCTGCAGCATGAATCCATCCCATGTGGGTCACTCTTCCATGGGGTGCAGTCGTTCAGGCAGTCTGCTCCAGGATGGGTCTCCCACAGGGTCACACATCCCACCAGGAGACCTGCTCCAGCATGGGTCTCCTATGGGTTGGCCTCTGAGGCATCCACCTCCTCCACGGGCTGTGGGTGGATCTCTGCATCCCCATGATCCCCTTCAAGGGCTGCAGGGGCACAGCTGCTTCACCACGGGCTGCACCATGGACTGCAGGGGAATCCAGCTCTGGCACCTGGAGCACCTCCTGCCCCTCCTCCACTGGTCTTGGTGTCTGCAGGACTGTTCTCACTTATTCTCACTCCTCTCTTCCCTAGTGGCAATTACATCTGCACAATACTTTTTTTTTCTTTTTCTTATCACAGAAGCAGTACTATCATTGGTGATTAGTTTGGCCTTGTCCAACAGCAGGTTGTACTGGAACTGCCTGGCACTGGCTCTGGCAAACATGGGGAAATCTCTCAGCTTCTCACAGAAGACACCCCTGTAAGCCTCCCGCACTACCAAAACCTTGCCACACTAACCATTTCAGCCTAGATGGACTTTTTACGAAGTGTACGTTCCTACAGAATAGTGTCTTTAGTCAGTTCAGGATGACAATGTATTCATTCCTGTAATACCCAATGTAATTTAATTATTATTAAAAGAAGCAGAGAATTCCATTCCAACAAAGAGCAACGCCATTTCTAAACATGATAGTACCATATAAAACTGTCCACATATTTTTTATTCTAAAATACAGAAGAGAACTTTAGTTGTTGAATGGCACAGTGGAGGTTTGAAGAATACAGATTTAGTTTCTTAAAGATTAAACTTTTCTCTTTTTTTTCCCAATGAATCATGCTTATTTCAATATGTACATAGTGCTTACAGATCTCTGATTCTAGATAGAGTGTTATTCATTCATAACTGGTTGCTTCTCTGTTGCTATGGCTTTGGATTTCAAAAATTAACCTCTACATTTTCCTTACTTTTTTGACTGGTAGATACCACAAATATGAATTTGTTGCTAAATAGATTAGAGAATTTCCATTTTATCTTACAGCTATGAGCCTCACAGAACTTTGGTTGACCTTCAGTGTTGTCTTAACGAAGAATCCAGTAACAAGATTATAAACCTGCAGTTAAAGGTTTGGTGTCTCAGACAATCATTAAGAATAAGTAGATCTAACTATGCACTTCATTTCTAGATGTTTAGAATATTGTATGTCCTATAATCTTTTAACAAACAGTTTCCCATGTGTATACATATCCTAAATAGTGTCACCATAACTGGGAAATAATCTAAAATAATCAGGAATAATTTTATGCCAGTTGTGAACAGGAAAACAGCTGTATAACATTTGTATGAAGTCTGAGGAAGGTTTTAGCAGTGGTAAAAATACCCCTTTGACTAATTACAAGTAATTCAATAGTAGCTAACTTGTTTGAAATTAGAACCAGAATTGTAATACAGGTAGCCTGAACATTCAAAGGAAAATGGATATTTATGCTTGCACATAAGGCAAACAGCAGAGTGGATGACATGCATTGGCCTAAATTAGACCGTGAGAAAATTAAACTTAGAGGTGAAGATGTTTAAAACATCTTCATTTGTAGTTAGTGATTAGGTTGTTTAGAAAATGGGGGGAAAATGAAATGCTTGAAGGACAGATTTTATGAATTGAGGAGTTCACAGCTTATTTTGGAAGTGCGAAGATTTCACTGATGAAACACAGTCTCTGAAATCTGTGTTTCTGAGAATGTTTATGTGCAAAGTAGAGTGTTTGGACATTTCTGTTAGCAAGCGTCAAGAGCAAGAAGATTTTATCTCTCAATTTAAATTAAACATATGGAATAAGTTGGCTTACATTTTTCCAGTCTGCTGACTTGTCTTTCTTTCATGTAATTTCATGCCCTGTGAGAAGAGTAATGTTCTTCAGGGAGGACACACCAATATGAGGATAGGTGGACTCTGGTGAGCACAGATATCTATCGAGCAGCTAGTCACCTTGAAAAACAAGGACAAGGAGCAAGAGGAACATAAAACACTGGTACAGCAACACTGAAGAAGAGGAGATAGCAAGACGATAAGAAATACAGGGGTCCTTTGGACACTGACTGATGGCCACTGAAGGAACCTCTGAAGCGTGGCCTTGAAATTCAGCCAAGAACGAAGAAAGAAACAAACAAGATTATCATAGAGCTCATGGGGAGGTGCAAGCTTCTAATGGAACATTCGAAGGGACTTCAGAAGTTCTGCAAAACTCACTAAGGTGGATTGATAAAATTTATTACATCGCATATAGAAAAGGGGCCAAATTCAGGAAAAGGAAGAGATGGTGAAGAACCAGGGAGGAATGAGCGGGAAAAAGGAGAGTAAAATGAATCGGTCATGAGTGAAACAAGCTGCTGGCCAATACAGTTCCCTGGCTAAACCTTTGGGCTTGATTACCTCAGATTTCCTTGATTTTACTACTTACCTTGATTTAACCGCTTGTCATGCGGTTAAACTATTATTCCTGTGTGGATGTGTCTGATCAACAGTGAGCTTTGCAATGGACTAGCTGGTGGCTGGGATGAGCATTCAGGGTGCTGACACATGTACACTGAAGCCACAGGCCGAAGGGCCCATAGTTCCAGGGGACAGCGACAGGAGGGTTGGGTCAGCTGGCAGAGGGGCCCATTTGTGTGTGTGTGTGTGTCTGAACAGCACAGCTGCAGTGAGTTGAGTAAGAAGACTGTGAGCTTGGCACTGGAGGGGCTGGGGGTCTGATAGTTGCTGACTGAAGGGACCACAGACCTGGACTAGCTGGCAGCAAGCCTCGTGTGTGCGTGCTAGCAAGTACTGGGCCTGGTTAGCTGGCAAGGAAGGCATGATCAGGCCACCAGTTTTGTTCATGTTCATGTTAGCGCTTTTTGTGTAAACCTGTGGGTGTGCAGGGGCCAGTGAAGCCACTGCCATCTCCTTGGATTGCTCCTACTGCTGCCAGACATATGTCTGTGCACATTTGGGATCCCTGCCTAGCCAAACTTCTGGACCTGGAAAAGGCCACAGCAGCATACTCAGCAGCAGAAAAAAGCCCTGGGGTCTTACAGCCCACCAGATTTAGCTTACCTTAACAGCCAGCTCCATATCCTTATATCTGTGTAACTACGCCATGTCTTGGCTGTGCACAAACATAAGAGCTGCAGGTTGGCAGATGCACTTGTCTATATGGAGAAGTCAGTATGTCAGTAATTTGTGGTCTTGCTTTTTAGCTCATTCTCAGAGGTGGTGAAAATGTTTTTATAAACATACATATGTCCCAGAATTTGAAAACTTTCTTGAGATAACTGAAGTTAATGTGCAAGTGCACCAGAGAAGTCTGAATTTTCTGTCTGAGATGTAGGTGTGTTTAGAGGAGCCCTATTCATATATTATGGTAGCACATTGATTTAATGTCTTATTTCAAGTCCATCTTGTGGATCTCTGGGAATGACATAGCTTTTGCCATCAATATGATCAGACTGAAAAGTTGTTTTTCTGTCCTCGTTTTTATTCCCAAATGTACACTTTTGACACTTGATTTGTGACAGCTGACACCTCAAAGCTTATATATGGCTCAAGAGTTAAGCAGCACAGGGCCAGACAGAACGAGCTAGCTATAATCTCTCAAACATACAATACTCTCTGACATCGAGTGTGAAAATCATCGGCTTGTGAAGAGCGTCATATAGAAAAAATACTAAAATTAAGCAAAAATTACTTGAGTTTTGAGTTAGAGAATGATACACTTTTGAACTGCCTGGTGTATATATTTTCATCCCCTTCTCTTTCTTTTCAGGGATATAGTAATAAAAAATTTATTCCTGTATTTCAAATCCACTCACATGTTCCTGTTGATGAGGAAAAGGAAGGGAAGGGAAGGGAAGGGAAGGGAAGGGAAGGGAAGGTATTGATCAGATTGGAGTTTGGGTGAGAATGGGCTGCCTGCCTCCAAAAAAACAAATGATGAAACAGATTTTGTGGGTAAAATGTAAATGATGACTACTAAAAATGAACAGATGGGTAAGAGGGTGTCCTGGTTTAGGGCAAATTTGGGAAGAAGCATACAATTTGGGATATAATTCAGCATCAACCCAGGACAGAGGGTTAGAAGAAAAGACAAATAAATGATTTCAGGCCTCAGTGTAGGATCAGCTAAGTATGTTTTGGGAATAGTCATAGTCACAATTTGGAGAGTGAAACCTGAGTGCATGGGGAAAGGCTATTTCAACCTCCTTGAACTGGGAAATTTGCAGTAATGCATGAAAGCAATTCCCAGACACTGAAAGGATGTTTTGTGTCAGAAAGTCAGAAGGCCTTTCAAAGAAGCCAAATTTCATAGAATTGTAGACTCATAATTATAATCATATGTCTTAGTTTGGAAGACAGGTATTTGCTAGGGACAACAGGAGCCCCTTTCTGGGAATGGAGAATGCAAGCCCTCCCCCTCCGAATTGTTACAATCCCGAAATTGAAAAGGACTCTCAGGCAAAGATGTAAGGGGATGGGAATAACAGTTCTTTACTACTGCATATAACTACTGCATATACTGCATATAACAAGATAAACAAAATAACAACAATAACTGTGGTGTTAACAACAAAAGAGAATCAGGGCGCAGTGAGTCTTTTTACCACAGGCACCTCTTTTGGTGCAGTCACTGTCACAGGCGGCCGGGGTGAGCAGAAAACCCAGGGTGTCACAGCACGGGATGTGTCAGGAGCTCGGCGGCCGCAGCTGGAGCTGTGGAAAGGTCCCGGCAGCAGCAGGGGGTGCGGGACACGGCCTGGGGAAACCAGAGCAGGAGCGAAGGAGCAGCGGGCGCGGGCACCGCGGCAGCGCGGCTCCAGCAAAAGCAGGGAGAGAGCAGGATCCGAATTCCCGGGCACACACGGACAGACGGTGCTGGGTCACTCCGAGCTGGGCTCC
>WAAG01064923.1:0-11494 GCA_013390105.1 Tichodroma muraria | reverse complement strand
GAGCTTTGTCCTGAAAAACACAATTCCTGGAACCACCTCTGTCACCATATAGCTAATGTATTGAGGCAGACTCCCTCCAACCTGTCTTTAGGGCAGCCAAACCAAAATTCTCACCGTAGCACAGAAGTGAACATCCTTTCTCAGAGAAGTGCTTCGTGGAGAGCACACATGTGGGCACTTATTGTCCATTTTTCATCCCTTTTGGGGGCGAGTGGGCAGGGGCATGCATTAAATTCTCCTGTTGCATTTTGGATGTGCTGACTGGGTGAGTTGCTGGAGATGAGATGAATCACTAGGAGTGGTTGCAGCAAGTCAGCATTACATCCCCTCCTGCTGGGTTTTTATTTGAGTAGTTTGCTGATCACAAGGCACCGCCTTTTGCCTCTCTAAGAAAGCTGTGCAATACTATCTTATTTTACCGTGCATTAAATGTACAGATTGTTTTATGAATCACTACTCACTTCTCATTCGGTTTCTCAACAAAGTATAAGCTGCAACACAACCTGTGAAATACTTTGCTTTTAGCAAAAGATATCATATTTGTTAACTTGGTTAGCTCCTTTTATAACATACTGAGTCTTAAACTCATTTCCTTTGAAGTCCCTGGGTTTTCATAGTCTGTAAGGATTAAAAAAATTAAAACCCCATGATGTAAGGAAATAACTTGTGGTTTCCTTACAAATTAATAAGGTCTAAGAAACATTGTATATTTCTTTTTAAAAGTGTGTAATAAAAACCAGAGGAATGTGCTGCTGCACTGATGACCACAGTGGAAGAAAGACTCTTTCTCTCTTGTTTTGCAGGGCTAAAGCTCTTGGGGCTGGTGCATTCTCAGGCTGATGCAGTAGGGTTGTTTTGGGTTCCCACTCAGTGCCTAGAGCAGTCCCACATGGCTGGGTACTGAGTAAGTACTGCCTGTGGAGTTGGAACATGAATATGAAGCATGCTAATGCTAGTATCAATTAGACAGTGACCCAGAAATTCTTGGAAGAATGATTTTTCAGCTGTATCCTGTCTCCAGGGCTTGCAACCCTAATGGTAGCTCCTCGCTGACTCCTGTGTAGAAAGCTGGAACAACTGGGGAGTGAGCCAGGGGAAGATGAGGGGGGACAGAGCTGAGATGCTTCTCCTGAGAGAAACAAATCATTCAGGCAAAGGCATAATCAAAGCTCATGGATGAATAACGAAATAGCCATTTCAATTATATGTGCCTAGGATTGTATAGGGCCCAAGTGTCATCTAGACAGATGTACTCACAGTTTGCTTTCCATTACAAATGCTGGATTTTTGAAAATATTTTAATGACATCTGGGCATTTTACTAGGCCTCAAATTCTTGAGAACTTTCCAGGTCATGCAGCCACCTTTGCATCGTCTGGCCTCCCAACCTCCTTCATCCTTTCAGAGTCTTATGAAGAACATTAAACTTGCAGATGCAATTATTGTATAATAAAGTATTGATTTCCTAAGCAACCCTTTAACATCTACTTTCATAATTAGCATTTACAGGGCATCAAAAATTAACCATGTACAGCCTTACCAATTAATTGCAAGGCCCTTTTATTTCTGAAATAAATATCAGTGCTCACATGCTGAGAAGAGCTGAACATCTTGTCTAACTTCACTGAGTGCCAATATGTGATGTGTCTAGATAAGACTAGTGTAAAAGCAGAGTATTAAAAGGAAATTTTTGTCTTTTCATATGCCATTTGATAATTCCCTTTATTTATCCATTTCTTCCAGCTACTTGGCATTGTCTTCCTATGTGTGTTATGATATCTTTTCCCTGGTAATTTCTATTTTCTGTAGCAGTGTCTCTTCTTGACAGTAGCTCTGGTCAGCTTCAGGCATGAAAGCAAATAAGGCATTTGTTGCTCAATTAGATGTCTTCTCTTTCAATGGTATAAATCTCAGAGGGATGCTGTGGCTTGGATTTAGTCCCTTACAGGAGTAAACTCTCTGGCAGGTACTGTCTAATCAAAAGCCTTCCCTCTCCGATTCTGGTGTTGCAGATGAAATCTACAGCAAAGAGTTTGGTGCCCCAATTTGGTGCTGAGGACCTGTGGAGGGGCTTTTCTTCTCTAGGTAAATTGGTGGTTCTACAACAGTAGCTGCTGTTTTAATGTGTACGGTCTTCAACTCTTGTTAGTTTGGGCTCTGAGCTCCTCAGCAACTTGAAGATCTGTTTTTCTCACTTCTGTTGTGGCACTACTGCCCCACACCAAGCAGTTTGTTCCCTGCTTCCCCCAGAAGTGTTGATGAGACACAGAAAAACATGCTAATTCTTTTTATAGGGTCCTTTTCCATGCTGTCTTTGGACCCTTAAAAAAAACTCACTTGTGGGCTTTTTGATCTAAAACTGAACCAGAGACAGGCAGTAGTGCCCTCTTCTCTCAGCAAAGGAGAGACCCTGTTTCAAAGACCTGCTCAGAAGATTTCACTTGTGTTGAACACGGCTGAGCTCCATGGCCCAAAGCAACACAAGAGAAGATCCTGTGAAGGGATGAAAGAGTGGTGTGGGGATTGGCAAAATTTGAAGGGGTCTTCTTTGTGCTTCTTGGTCTAATAAAATCATGAGAGTGGAGAAAGACAACATTTTGCATTTATTAGTAGTGGGTTGAGTTTGACTCATAGCAAAGGGAGGATGGTGAAGACTCTCAGGAGACAGAAATCAAGGGGATTAAATGTATTAACTCACTATATCTGACTGGAGGGGATTGGAAGGAATCCCCCAAAAAACATTACAGGAAAGAGAAACTCTGATAACACAAAAAATATGAAATATAAATTGCAGCTGTTGGCTTCCAGGGAGTATCAGACTGATAGTTGCCATAAAATCAAAGCTCTGTTGATATTTTAGTCAATAACCATCTCATATCACCATCCCAGGGTATCCAGATTTGGATTATGCTCAGATACTTTTTAATGCAGGTTTACACAAATTTTTGTCTTCCAGAATCAATTTTCAAAAAGAGATTCAAGCAGAAGTGGGGGAATATGCATCATTTAGAGAGGATTTTTCTGTTTTTAGGAGCACAATTATGGTATCATTTCGGTTGAAGAAAATCTTTGCATCATCCTTCATACCTACTGACCAAGACACTGCCTTTTACATAAATTTTAAAAGTCTATGTTTAGCTGCAATAGCTGTAGAAGGAGAAACATCAATGTCTGATGCCCTGAATGTAAGGTCAGAAGTTTGTTTTTAGAACCAGGCTATTCTGTGCCATTCGTGCCGTGGGTCAACTCAGGTTTCAGAAAGGCAAATTTTCTGTGGCCGGCAGGTGTTATCTGCTGGTATTCCATAAAGGCAAAGTTCTCTGCCACAGCCTCAGCCTTCTCCTGTTGGTTTGACTGTATGTGTTTCTTGCTGGATAGGCACAGCACGAGAGCCTCTGCACCAGGCTTCGATAAGGAGCAGTGACAGAAAATATGCAGGAGTGCCAATCTACCTGTTCACTTACTGACGCTTACACCCAGTGCCTGTTTTTCCTGAAAATTTTCCCAGCAGGATTTGAGTCTCTGTTGGGTTCACAATCCATTTGGATCCTCAGAGCAGGTATTTTTCTGCCTGTTGTTATCCAGTGGCTCTTCCCAGCTACGGTAAAGAAGAGTATCTCTGAAGACATTGGAGTCTCCTGAAGCCAGACACGCTTGGAAGAGTCCCAGCATGCCAAGTATTCCCTCCCACTTGGAGAAGTGCATCTGAGACCTGCACTTCTGTTGGCTCAGGAAATGCTCAGTTTTTTGACTGGTTCCCGTTTTAGATGAGTGTTGAAGAGCAAATGTCCCCAGGGGTGTGTGCTGACCCTCGTACAAGAGCTGAACACATCGGCGTTCTGTGAACCAGTTACTGGTCTATCCCACATTCTTGTTTCACTGCAGCACAGATTTCTGTCTCTAGTTTAAGTGACATCCACTTAGCTGGGCTTGGTTTGTGACAGGGGAGTAGGCAGGCACTTGCTCTGGATGAGAGCTGGCCATTCCTGGGTGAAAGGCAGGAAGGCTGACCTGCACATGGTGAGTGATAACGCCCTCCTTTGTGCTGCTGCTTCAAGCTGTTAGCAGGTATGACTGTCAGGATTAACCCTGCATTCCAGAAAATTCCTTTAGACAAATCACTTGGAAAGTGACTGTGGGCAGGGTACTCCTCCCTCTGGGCACAGGTAAAGCTCTCAGGGCGGTACAGTCAAGTTACTGCATTAAGAGTTGACTCTAGGATGGACACATGCACACACATATATTTGTCTTATTTGGGGCGAGGAAAGGGGGATTACTTACGTTATCTGTTCAGGATTTTTTCCTTTTGAAAGGCTCTTTGTCTGGAAGTACCAGAGAAGATGAGACAAACTGGTTGCCTTCACGGCCCAATGAGCAAAAAGAAAGCAGTACTCCTGTTACCTGGAGACATTCAAGAAGGCAAGTGCAATTAGTCACTAGATAATTAAGCTGTACATAATCGGAGCAGTGGAGAAAAACCACCTTATTCCACAGATGTAGCAGAGCAGGAGAAGCCCTGTTTTGGAAGCTGCATGACAGGGAAGGGAGGGAAGGCAGAAACTGCTTGATCAACATTATTTGTACCATGTCCTCAGCAAGCAGAAGCTCCACTGGGGCCTTACCTTGCAGCCTTCCTCCTGGGAATGTTGTCAAGAGAGGGAATGTTTCAAAGCTTGTTGTCTTCACTCCGGTCTTGCTGAGGTAAAAGTTTCACTGGTGGAAGCAACTTGGAGGGGCTTGCTATTTTAGTCCAGTAAGACTGGGAGTGAGGGTATTTAGGAGATGAGCAATGCCCAGGAGGATTGGTGGTTGCTCCTGGTCCCCCCCCCGTTCAAGGCTGCCCCGGTGCTTGGTGCAGGTCTCAGAAGGCTGTTCCTCAGGCCCCCTTTGTTGCCCATGGCAAATCCCTGCCATGCCTATGGGGTGGGGTGCCCGGCTGCAGAGGGGCAGTGGAGCTCAGCATTTCCCTCTGCCCAAGGAGCCCATGGCTGTTTGTGTCAGCAAGCCTGGTGGGTCCCTCAGCCTGCTGGCTCTGTAGCGAGGCACACTTCACTTAACCTTCAGGAACATTTATAATTAATGCTTAATTGATTTCCATAATGCAAGATCAACACATTGGCCTCTTCCTGTACATCTCTTCTCACATGAACAGTCCTTACTAACCTTATTTTGTCTTTTCTGTGAGTTTTAACCTCAGGCAAGGTTCTTGATGAACTTGCTGCTCATAAAAATATCCAAATGTTCCCAGCACAGATCAAATGCTGGCCTCAGGCCCCTTGGTGTTTCTTTTCCAGGAAGGGTGGCTTCTTTTTATCATAATGTTAGGAGTCTGTGTCTTTTCCAAGACTCAATTTTCTTTCTTGTATCTGCCCCTCTGGGGAAAGGTCATATTCACTTCACTCTAGTTGCCAAATTTTGAAAACTCAGTCTTAGAAAAGTGATCCTGTGTAAGATCACCTCTGACACTCTGTTCATATCAATGTTGAGGTTTTTTTCTCTTCTGTACATCTACAGGAGATTTACCCACTCTGGAACTGAGATTGGAATATTGTCCCAATAAACATAGCCTGTACTAGATTACTTTCAGCAAAAATTGCCCAAATCAAGCTCTCCAAACCTCATATGAGAGGTTCTTGTTGAACCCAACTAGAGATTCCTCAAAAAATAAATGGTCAAAGGAGCCCAATGGATGCAGTGTCAGCCACCCTCCTTGACCTTCAGTCTGGGGAAGAGGGCAGGACTTCTCATCTGAAATGGTGTTGTGGCTTTGTTTCATATCTGTGAGAGTGAGGACAAATGCAGGAGCTGAAGGAATTTGGAGAAGAACATTAGTAAAGGTGATATAAAGCAGTCTTGCAGGAAACAAAAGGGTTTGTGGTGTCAGGGCAGAGGCCACTTTGAGTCTGCTTCTGCTATTTGTCTTTGGACTTTTCAGGTGGCTTTATTCAGGCCACACCTGTGTGCTTCTTCACAGAACAGGTGCAAGACTGTATCATCAAGATAGAAACAAAGTGTTGCCATTATCTCTATCTTTTCAAAGCCTGAGGTCCGAGGTCAGAAAACAAAGTCAGCAATTACCTGCAGTGCTGCTTCATGTTGTCTTGGTCCAGCTATTTATTTCAGTTAAGCAAAGATCTGGTTGTTGTTGGAATTCCTGTAGTTGTGCCTAAATAACATTACTTTCTACATGCCTCTAGCAGTTCAGTACCATAGTTATGTGTTGTCTCTGTGCTTTTTTTCTTTTACTTCTGAGGTGAAGGAATTGGTAAAAGGGTCAGTTTAAGTTGACCGTGTGTTTTTACATTTTGTGAGTTGCGTTTTTTTCTTTCTCTTTCTACAACACCTTTGCAAACAGGAGAGATTTTGATTGTTCAGGGAGAGAGCTGGTCTTCTAGAAATCATGGATAGAAGAGGAATCTACCATACTAAAATCCCACCAGTTTCTAGAGCAGGTAAAGGGAGAGGACTTTCAAACACACATGTGTGCTGGACAGAGAAGAAACCAAACTCCTGAGAAGCTCAACAGGGACTTTGCTCTCAGGAGAGGAGGCATTTTCCAAGTCACAGTTACGGTTCTCTATTATCTGCTGCTATCAAATGCTTGGATACTAATGACAAATAATGATGGATGCTGCTTCCTTGAGGTGGGGGAAGAAGAGTTGCTGGTGGATTGTCCTGTTTTGTTAATTTCAAACATCAGTTAAATCTTAGTTTCAGTACAAGAGTGTAATTCTCTGAAGTCATAGACTGTTTTTTGTATATCAAGTGTAACTTGATAACTGAAAAGGACAATTTTCCTATTGGTGGTTAAAGAGAACCATGAATTCTATATCAAATACTCTTTTATTCTGTTTGTGTGAGCATGCAGGAACACGTGGGAGCCTCAAGTAGGTATCAGGAACACATAATGTGAGGTCCTGAGGTACAGAAGGTGAACATAAAATCTTTCCCAAAAGAAGCTTGTGGTCCAAATACATCAGTTTTGAAGACTGGCACACGTATAAAGAAATTCCAAATAAATCTACATAGTAACGAGAAAAAAGGGACTACTGCAGACAATTAACTACAGGATCTGTGTGATAAATCTTTTATCTGAAATTAACAATGTGTGTATTGAGTGGATCAAGATGAGCACACTACTCTTATAGAAAACTTGTACATGCGAAGCCTGTCATCTCTTATTAAAAGACAAATGACATTTTGAGGCATTACATAAATAATGGAATCACATGGCCACCTGATCTTGGTTATTTCTTAGTGAAGGGTAAGACATTTCAAACGTCCCTTTATTCTGGATTGTAGAACTGTAATTCTCCTGAACTGTCAGCACAAGTTGAATAGCTCTAAAGGCTTGGAATGAATTCCCGATCTGTTTGAAGTCAGGGGGAGTTGTGTGCCTGGCTTAAACGAAGCAAAGGTTTTCAACTTCAGTGCCTGGGAAGGGGTGCCTCTGGCTCTTGTTTGCTAAAGGAGATGTCCAGTCACTATCTGGAGAATAGAAATTGTATCTCTGTTTTCATCTATTCATTAGTAACTTCTGCTAAAACAAACAAAAAATTTAGTCTGATGTTCTTAGTTTGGATGACCTGCCCAAGCTGGGCTTGGCCTTTAGGAGGGGAAGTTTGTACCACGAGTGGCAAAATAAATGAAACTGGATTATCTCGTTCTCCACATCTGCCAGGCTGGTATGCTGCAATGACACCAGCCTGTGTGGCTGCACCTCTGGTTGCTGTTGGGTGTGTGGTCTGCCTGGAGCTCTGTGCACACAAACCAGCAGGGGAGGGGAGTCTGCTGCTTGGGTGACTGCTCCCAAGCAGCATTTGTAAAGCTGGGCCTGCTGCTCTCTCAGAAGGCAGGTGCTGATTCACACCTTTCTCATCAATCCAACTGCTTTTCATGAAATGTATAGGAACTTTGTAATCCCTGAAGTTTGTAGCCCTCTAGCAAATCTGTTTGAAGCTGGACAACAGATTTAAAAGGTATTGGTGGGGCTAGGCAGACATCAGGAAGGCATCAGCTGTAGTTTGAAATTGAATAAGGGGATAACAAACTAGAAAAGGCACAAATTGTTTCCTTTCCCTTTATTAAAAACACCAGAGAATTTTGTAGAGATGGATCAATTTCATACAGGTGTTGATTCAAAACTTTGATTAAATGATGTAGCCATTCTAATTAAGTCATTTAATGAAGAAGAAGATTTCATAGAAATCTAGTATTTTTAATGGTATGAAAAACAATCAGTTTCCTGTACTCTGCAATAGGCAGCAAAAAACTTGCTTGCATTCATTCTGTCTGAATGAATTCCATAGTACCTGTTTGGAATCCAGGTGGAAGTCCACACCATTTTGTCAGAATTGACCACAGCTGGTCACTGAAGTCAATTGATTTGCACCTGGTGATACCATATGTGTTTGTGGTCCTCTGTCTTTCAGCGATGGTTAAAGCCTGGACTTTGGAAGAGATCCAAGAACTCACAGGACTTACCAAATTTATAAAAGAGCATGTCTGCAGCTACTTAGCATATGCCCTCCTGCCAGAGCTGGTTGGGTCTGTGTCTCCATTTCTGACCTTTGCCCCTTTGTCTGGAGGGATAGGTGAAGATGCATCATCCCAGAGCTGGTAAAGGCTGTTTTGGGAATGATTTGCATAAAAAAGTCAATCAGTCTAAGTTGAATTTTAATGTGAGGAAAAAGCTGTGAGATCTAGGGCTGAAATTCAACCAGGACTAATAACAAATAGAGAGTTTGGATATGATCAAAATAAATAGAACAGTTTGTGTATCAAGTTTTATAGTCAGTAAAGTTTTGAATGACAGATTCAGTCTGATTATACAGATGTTATATGGTGGCTGAAAATTGCCTGTGTGGAGAAATTTCCTTACAATCTTAAACCTACTGTGTTATATCCTGGTCTTAGCTTATGGAGTTATATTTGAAGTAAGACTGATTTATTTAGTGTAGATTTACATCCAAACAACAGAGATAAGGTTCTACCTTATTTTAAGTATTGGCCTAAATGCTATCTCCTCACAGCAATTATTGTCTTGACAGAGAAGCATCTTCTCTGTTATTCTGCCATTTGTAGCAGTTTTTGTCTATCTCTGTGTCCTTCACCTCCTTTTCTGATAGAAATGCTATTTGGAAACACAGTTTCTTCTTTCCTCATGGCTCCTAATGCTATTTTTCAGCTTCTCTCATCAGTTACTTACTTTTAGCTGTAGTATTTGAAGTAGAATTACAAAATTAACACATAGGATATTCTAAAAAGGATCCAAGGACCAGTTGTAGCCATCTATGCAGGACAAGATGAATTCTTGATTCAGCCGAAATAAGGATTGATGAGGAAGCCTGGTGGCTAAATCTAGGAAAGGAAACATGCAACTACTCATTTTGGTGGATGGTCTTAACTTGTCCCTCTAAAAATGGCTTTGAGAGTCTGGATAAAGAAATCAGAAATCTAGAACACCGTGACAACCTTCAACAACAACGTAGCCGGGGGGAACCTGTGAGCAGGAAGAAACGGTGTGAAACATTTTGGAGCGGTGTTAAAACTGAGACCATTCCTGCTGCCTTTTAGTCCTTCACTTTGCTTTCCCTTAGCTGATAGGTACTCCACTGAATTTGTTTTATTCCCAACCTTACAGGATTCTGCGGTGACGCTTCCTGTGCACCGCATGCCAAAGGCAGATCAATTCTCAGGTTCTCCATTAACTACACAATATTGAAAATATAGAGGCGTGTCAGGTTGATTTTTATCTTTAGAATAACGAGTTTCTTCTGTGTTTGCATACCACTATGTCTCTGTTTATGTACAGTTTCTAAACATAACGCTGTAAGCTTTTTTTCCTCTTCACAAATCAATGCTATTGATGGTTTCTCTTTTCACCTTTTTTCCCTCTTGTTTTAGAGNAAAAAAAAAAAAAAGACCTTGTGCATGGCAGCATGTTTCTTTCTTCATGTCTTGATATGTTTGTCATTATTCCACAGTAAAGAATTTATACTCACTGGCTTAATCTCTATCTGTTTATTAGTAGTACTTCCTATTGCCTAATTAATGTTTAAAAACCCAATGGTTCGTGATGATAAGCAAATCATTAGAGAAGGTATTTATGCACTTACTGATTGTCAAAAACGAATTTCTCTGTTAGAAAAGGGAAATTAATTTCTTTTCCGCACCCTTGCTCTTCCACATTTTCAGAATTTCCAGAGTTGTTTATTGAGAGAACCTTATGGGGCCTGAACAGGGAAGAAGTTGAGACCCTGTCTCTGAACCAAGCTGTTTGCAGTTTCTCCATCACTGGGTAGTTTGTTTCTTTTTTGCTATGTTAGGGCTGGTTTCCAACATTTTATCCCTAATTTAGCACCAGAAGTGCACAGTGGGGTTGGCTTTCCCCAGGCTTTTGTGTGTGTTTTTGCAATGTTGGCATTGGTTTCCTCCCTTGTCTTATAGAGCACTCAAGAAACAAATGCAGCTTGTCCAAAATACACGGATGATAACTACCCCAAACATGCACATTTTGCTTTTATTCCCACATATGTTTTGGCAGCGTAAAGAGCTCATTTGGCTTCCTGTATATTTGAGCAAGGAGGGAAACTCTTGTCGTTTCTCCCTTCTATTCTGTGTTTTTATTTATTCATCGTACTGTTCTTTCAACCTGCATAAAGAAACCCCAAGCACTATCACAAGTGGCAAAGGTTAGAATCGGTGACTAATACCCTTGCTACAATAAACTTTACCAACCCCTAGCACGAGACATAAATAATACAAAAGGCCCTCTCATATTTTGAGGAACTGATATGAAAATTATAATAATTGTTCCACAGTTAATGGTACAAGAACTCAGTAACACTTAAGGACCTCCATACTGGATTTGATTTGCAGCCAGCTGGAGCCATTCCATTAAATCAGTGTGGTTTAGACTATGCCCCAAAAAGAGGTGGGTAAAATTTTCATATTCAGTTTGGACTTTTCCTCCCTTTTGAACTCTTTCCTAGCAGCTGAGCGAGAAACACTTGAAGGGGTAAATAACCACTTGAGTGGTTATGAGATGACATGGTTGCATTAACTCTGTGTTTAGAGAATCTGTCTGTGTTCAGGTCTGTGCCTGGAGCCCTGGGCACAATGCTCTGATCTTATAGGGGAGAACAAGCCAGCCTCTCACCATCAGCCAGATAATCTAATAATTGCAGCTCTCTGAACACTGAAGCAGATCCAAAGCCTCAAATTAACCAAAAGGAGGTGCTAGGAGGGCAGGTGAAAACAGCCATTGACTTGTCCTCTGGACTGCAATTAGCTGAAAGGATATTTTCTCCTATGTGGAGCGTGTGAATGGATGATATGAAACAACTGATGAAACCTTGGCCCTCGGATCTAAGCACTGCTTTCAGACTGGCTTGTGACCCAATACAAACTCTGATTTAGAGATGGGCAGTTAATGAACTTCATGTAATCCAGGCAGGTGAGTTTAGCTGCTTGTTTTGCTTGTTTGTTTTTTA
>WAAG01064922.1:0-19008 GCA_013390105.1 Tichodroma muraria | reverse complement strand
ACCGCCCCCCCGGGGGGCCTCAGCGCGGCCCAGCGGGAGCGGCGCTGCCCGCGCTTGCCGGGGGCATCGGGGCCTCGCGGCCGATGGAAGACAAAAACAGCCCAAAGGGACGCTTGCAGTGAAAGCTGCCGGCAGAATTTGTTCTGCGCCCTGGACAGAAGGGCTGCAGCCCCTCCTCAGCGAGCGGCGCCTCCGTGACAGCCCCGCGTGGGGACAGGGCTGCCCTCAGCCGCTGCGTTTGCCCTTCCCGTGTGTCACCTTTCCCAGCTGCGGTGCGTTCGCTTTAGCCGCGTGGAAAGTTCTGTGTCCAGGCTCCCTCGTTCTCCACGTTCATCATTCCCTCTCCCGGGCTGATGTTTGCTGCTTCTCAGCCTGCAAGGTGGATAATTCACCACTGAAGAGAGTGGTGAATTATCCAGCCTCTGGGAAATCCCTGGGGTGATTTCAGTCTGAATGTTCAGGTGTTTACCTAAATTTCCCCACAATTTAAACATCCAGACTCTTGCAAAACCAACAACAAACACCTACCTTCTTCCTCCCGCTTTGCAGCACCCCTTGGTAAAGTTGGTCAATATAAACCTAAATTAAACAATAGCAGGTATTGCAAACTGAACAGAGCTCACAGACTGACGAGGAGGACATGGTAAGAAGCATGAAATATAATGGGGAAGGTTTTCTTTCCTCTGGTATCATCTATAAATAAATTCTCTGCTGGGGCTTTGGGTAGGCAGAGTTCTGCCAGGTTTGTGAGGAGACTGGGGATGAAGGGTTGGGCTCTTCACTGGGATGGTTCTCAAGTTTTCCAGTGGAAATCCCACCAGAGAGTTGATACACTGTTGTTGCTTCACTACTGGACGGTTCAGGAAACCCCACACTGGGGCAAGCTTTCCAGTGGATTTTTGAGCCATGGTGGGTGGGATGAGGCAGCCATTCATGTGGGCATTTTCTGGTAGGAAATGTCAGTGGAGGTCCTCAGGCTTGTGCTTTCAACAGAAGAATGTTCCCCAGTGTGTTTTCATCAGACATGTCATGTTGTCATGTGTGATACACTGGCAGGCTTTTGGACAGGTGCCTGACCAAGCCTTCTCCTCTCCTGGACTTGACAGGATGAGAACATATCCTGCTCTCCATGCATGGGAAAAGGGGTTTGGTTACAAAGCACTTTCCCAAAGGGGTCCTTTTTGTACTGAACTTCTCTTGTGTCCAGCGTGTGTGTCACTGCTATCAGCTGCAGCAGCAGCTCTCACACAGCATTGGAGCTGGAGGCTTAGAGCTCCACGAATGAGAGCAGGGAGGACGGAAAGGGCTTCCCCAGCAAATACACCACAGCTGGCCATGCTAAAAAATGACTGCAGCTCTTGGAGACTCATTGTATGCCAGGGTATAAATTCCTTTAAAGTTAATATAAAGAATGTAAAACACCCAGGGAATGAAAAGCACCCACATGTCAATATCATCTACTGTATACATAGCTAGTGAATATTGCTCTCCAAACAAGGCAACTGATGGTGACTTTCTGTTTCTCACATTGCCTGTGTTTGTACACAGTCTTTGGTTTGTAAATTGTGTCGTTTTCATTTCGCTCACTGAACTCTTACATGTTTCAGTGCTGTCAGCTTCACTTCAGGAGCTGCTGAGCTGGGTTTGCTCCAACAGGAAGGATTCACTAGCACTAAGACTACTCGGCTATTGGAATTTTTAGAAGTGTAGGCCGTAATCAAAATGCTTTTTTAGCCCTTTCTGCCATCTAGTGCTCATCCCTGTTCGTGCAGTTAGACTCCAACCCCGTGTCTCAATTCCATACCCTAAACTGAGCTCATGGGCCGCAGTCAGCAGCCTGGGGAAGTGACCTGGGTTTCAGAAGCAATAAGCAGCTCTTGCTGGGTCCAGGGGTGGAATGTGGTTTCCAAAATTTGGGCTAGAAGGATTTGTGGTTTTAAACTCACTCTTTTTTATTTTTTTTCTCCCCAGCCATCTGAGCCATAGTCTGAATCAAATATTGTCATTTGCAAGCCTTACAATTACAGTTGGGTTGGTTCTTATGTGGCGTAATTAAAATTTGAGCCCACTCCAAGGGGGATATAACAGATCCACAAAAGGGTTAAAATAACTTGTCTTTATAGCCTGCTTCTTGGGGTTCTGGACTTCCATTCTGCTCCTGTAAGTCAAAACTTCTCTTCCTTGTCAAAAAGTGGAGGTGGCAAAACAGAGTTTTTATACAGTAATGTCACCTGTAAGTTTTATTTGCCTGCCCTGGCAGAAGAACAACCAAGCAAAAACAGTAACAAGAGAATTGTGGTGTTTTCCCCAGTGCATTTGAACACAGTCCTTTGTCTCTGCTCACAATGAGCTGCAGGCCCATCTACCTTTCTATAAGAGGTCTAGACTACCTTCATGCTTACGGAGGGAGGGTACTGACATCTTCCTGATAGATGCTTGTTCTTCCATGGGGAACTGGGAAGAGGGAATTAAATTCTGCAATGTAACCCTAGCCCCTCCCGCCAGGCTGTCCAAGGGTGTTTTTTCTCTCATCAGGCTGCAAAAAAAATCTCTCTGCTAATGACTTTCTTCAACTTTTCCAGCATGAATCAAAAAGAACCAGGCATGCCTTTAAAAACCAGGAATACTTATGTCTGCTTTAGGAAGAGTGGGACAAGAGCAATCAAGTTCTGCTATGCTCTCTGCTGAAGTCCTTACTGTTTTTCTTTAGGTACAGTCCACCATTCTTGTGCTAGGTGCCCTCTCTTCAAAATGGGAAATAACCTAGTAGGTGGCCTTTAGGAGCAAAACTGTATCCAGTTCATCCATTTATCTCTATGTGTGACCAAGAACCCAGACCTGAATGTCTTTCTCACCCAGTCATCTACCAGCACACACACTTCAGACGTTCACCCGCCCTGGTGATCCTATTACCACAGCTGGGGGCTCCTCCTCCATCCCTAACTCCTCCATTTCTCCTTGTTTCATTTGCTGTGTCAGGCCCACCGGTAATGCCAGGACTGGCACAATGCTCCGTGTAGGTGTGACGCAGGTTAATACGGCAAAGCACAACACTGACTATGGTGTGATAGGGTTAGCCATGTATGCCTTGTGGGATAGTACAGCAGCAACACTTGGTTAAGCATACAACTACTAGCGACATAATCAATCAGGGATACATCTCACTGTGCTTTTGCAGCGTTCTCCGGGAGGGATTTACAAGCTGTTCTCCCCCTCCACCAAAGCAGGCAGACTGGAGGTAAAGCTGTTCCCGCTGGAGGAAACCAGTAGGAACCTAAGTAGCTTGGTCTAGTGCAATGGAATCTACGGAGAGTATTGTCCAGTATTTCCTGTTGGGCAGAAAGGAGAGACTGGGACATTACTAAATATAAATAGCAGGGCGCTCTGTCACATTAAATACTTTACATGTTCACACCCTTGGCTGTACACAGCATGCAGGATGTTGGGGGCTTTTTTATTTTCCCCATGACTGTGCTTTCCTGTAGTGAAACTGTGTACCTTGCTTTTGTAGAGCTGAGAGTCCTGATGCACATGGTTACAGATCACATATACTGGATAAAGAGGGAATATTATACATAGTGGGAAAGAGGAATATTATACATAAATGTAAAAGCAGGGTATAGTGGAATTGCCTAGTGCCTCCCATAGTCAGCTGAGTTGCAGTCTGCCAGGAAAAGCTTATGGAGGCAAGGCAGCATGCAGACTTCTGCTTAAGCCCCACCAGAGGCAATCTTCCCTTGTCCTTCTGAGATGTCCTGGTTTCAATAAAGCAAATGCAAATTCAATCCAAGGCTCCCCAGACACAGTCCTTCCTCTGGAGGCACATGTGTTACCCTGCCGGCGCTAACATTAAGGCGTGGTGGGGCTGTGTCACAGCGGTGCGTCTGTTGCCTTTCCCGTTGAGAAGCAAGAGGTGAGCAAGTTCCTCTTGGGGGCTGGTGTACTTTTCACAATCTTCTTTTGTTAGGAATGTACCGTGTTCTCTGTGACAGAGCCACCTCCAGTGCCTATAAAATTTCGGGAGTTAACCGATGGCAGGGAAGGCTCCGCCTCAGGGTTTGGTACCTCTTCTTTGTTGTCTCCCACCACCGACTCCTGCGAGCTGGTCTCCGGGCTGGAAGCTGCCTGGAAGCCGGGCTCAGCCCCGAGGGGCTCATTGATCTGCAGGGGAAGCAGAGCCCGGTGCCGCATCAGGCTGTCATCGCTGTTCTGGGCCTCCAGTGAGTTCCGGCGCTTGGCGTTCCTGTTGGCCATGGCATTCTTCTGCGGCTCCTCGAAGCTCAGCGACAGGGTCACCGTTCCGCTCCCAAAGCTGACTTTCTGCTTGCACCCGCGCTGCTGCTGGCGCTGCCGCTCAGCGCAGGCTGGTAGAGGAAATGGGTCCTCGTGGTTGCTCTTGCTGCTGATGGAGGAGGAAGGGGTGGAGCCGGTGGAACCCCCCAGGCTGTTGGAGCGCTTGCGGGACACGTTGCTCCGTCTCAGTGTGGCCCTGGCAGCCACTTTGAAAGCGTGGGCAGCTGTGCTGCAGCGCACCTCCTCGATTGTGTTGCGGGAAGGCTTGAAGAGGATGATGTAGACTTTATTGAAGAAGATGCAGGCCAGAAGCCCAAAGCTGGCAGCCAGTATTGCAATCACCTCCACAGCAGACACAAACTTGCCGTATGTGCTGGCGTAAGCAGGGATGAAGGAGATCCACACAATGAAGAATATCAGCATGCTGAAGGTGATGAACTTGGCCTCATTAAAATTCTCAGGCAGCTTTCGAGACTTGAAGGCGAAGAAGAAACAGATGGCTGCCAGTAGGCAGGTGTAGCCAATGAGGAAGCCGAGGGCCATCAGGGAGCCTTCATGGCAGGTGATGAAGATGATCTCATCCTCCAGTTCATGGTTTCGGTAACTGGATGGTGGGGCTGTATAGAGCCAAATCACACAGATGACAATCTGCACAAACGTGCACAAGAAGACCAGGAGGAACTGAAGGTTGAGGCCCCACCACTTTCGGTGGAGACTTGTGGGAATCTTTGCCTCAAAGACAAGAAGGACACGGTTGGTTTTCACCAGGATGCAGGAGATGCAGAGGACAAAGCTGATGCCAAAAGCTGGCTGCCGCAGACGGCAAGTCCAATTCTGGGGCTCACCAATGAAGAACAATGAGCTGGAGAAGCAGCACAGCAAGGAAAAGAGGAGGAGGTAGGATAGCTCCCGGTTTGTGGCCTTGACGATCGGTGTGTTGCGAAATTTGGTGAAGACTCCCAAGACAAAAGAAGTCAGGAAAATTCCAAGCACAGCAAAGAGAGTCAGAGCAATCCCAAAGGGCTCAGTCCAGGCCAGAAACTCTATCTGCTTGGGGATGCAGGAAGTGTGGTTCTCATTAGACCAGTAATCCTCAGGGCACTTGTCACAGGCACTTGCATCTAAAAAAGATAAGGAGAGGGAAGGTTTGTTAGAATGAGAGGCTGAAGTGTGGGATGACATATATGGCAGCTACACACCGGCCTTGATCTTAAACACACGGAGTGTTCCGCTCCTGTGTGCAGATCCCCAGAGTCATATATTGGTGTCTCGGAGTTTCTTACACTGAAACAACCAACCTCCCATAGTCTATAATAGCAAAACACAAAGCATGCTTGGTTGCAGCTTAAAAGGAGTCCTGCCTCTGCACTCATGTTTTTTGTAATCCGTTTCTTGGCAAAACTTTTCAAACTTTGATTGCTATCAGCTCTTACACAGGCTCTGTTTTTCCCTCTTCCTTGTTCCTTCACTTTTATCTTCTACTTCTGTCTTCATACCTCTCATGCTTTTATCATCATTTAAATATCCTGACTTTTTCTATTACAGAGAAAATTAAAAACGTGCTTGCCTCCTTAAATGCTTTGAGAGCCTATTTCATATTCCACGGAGGCAAGTCTTAGTGTTTAAATTGCTCTTCCCTGAAGGCAGGCAATGCCCTTGACTCCCAGCATATTCTCATTTCATGTTGGAATGCCAGGGAAAGATGTGTCTTAATGATATTGCTCTCCCTACACCCAGCAAATGTCCCACTAATACTTGCGAAGGGAAAACTGGTGCCTTCATCTCCTTCATGAAAGTAGCTGTGCCTGCTGTGATGGCATGGTCATGCCAATGGCTTGCATGATCAAAAGGCAAGGACCTGCTGTTTCTGCTCTTCTTCTTTGACTCAAATTGGTCTTCTGCTCTAGCAGGGAGGGTGTCCTGATTTGGTCTTGATTGGCCAATTTTTTATTATTGACTCATGATTAAACCAGTAAAAAGGGTGGATATGCCTTTACGAATACATATTTTAAGATGAAAAGCCCTGGAATCTTTCTTTCTGGTTTGGAAGAGGTAACAGGGTGCTGTCCGGCCCCGCTCTGCCATGGCCTCTGTGGCCTGGCTGGGCTGGGCCAGGCCCCGGCATGGCCGGGCGAGGGAGGGGAGGCCGTGAGTCCCGGCCAAGGCTAGGCCGGGCCGTGCCTGCTGACGTCTTGCCGACATAAAACCCTGCCCCACAGCGGGCCTGGGCCAAGCTGGGGTCCACCGGGCCCCGGGAGCAGCTACAGCGGGGTGGGCCAGGCCTGCTCCGCTGCGGCCCGACAGGGGGGCCAGGCTGGGTGCCAACGACTGCCGGGCAGGGGGAGGGGAAGCCATTGGCTCACAGGGTGTTGCAGCTGAGCCCAGCCTGGCTGATGAGATCCGAGCCGTTCCACATCCCTCTCCCAGCGCGGCCACAGTGGCCAAGGGGCTGTCCCAGAGCTGTGGGAGACCATGTGGCTGAGACCAAGGGATGGCTCTGCGGGCCCGGGCAGAAGATATTAACTCTTTCAGTACACAGATGAAACCTGCAAGACCTCAAACTCTCTCTTGAGTGAGAAACATAAGAGCAGTGAAAACATGTAGAGGAACAACATGAAGACACCAAGGTCAGTGAGGAAGAAGTTAAGTCCCAGATGAGAGGCAGATGACGAGATGCCTTAATTTTAGGCTGAAATTCTCTTGTAAGCCATGGCGATTGTCTATGGAATATTGAATATCCCTTTAAATCATGGAGAAGTATGGTGTGATAAATGTTCAAATTGTAGACCTGAGCAAAGGCATTCAGTGTTAAAGTAAGCAGGTGTTGAAGTGGCTGTGACTCCATCAGAAGCTGAACAGAGAGATGAAGTGATAAAGACTTTGCCCCAAGAGAAGAAGAAAAGAAAAAGAGAGTCTTTGTTCCCCGAGATAAAGATCTTAAAGATAAATGAAGAGAACCTTTGCTTTTGAACAGTTTATCCTTAAAATAAAATTACCCCATAAGTTGACATGGCCCAGAAGCACAGCTGTGGTGAAGGCTGTGAAAATAGGAGGAACTTCATTGAATGCAGATTCCCAGGTGGCTGCTGTTTGTGGAAATTGAAGCCACGAGAGAGCTGTTTTCTTGTGGAGAATTCTCCATGATATAACAAGAGATATTCATCTCCCTAAGTGAACTGAAGGAAGACTATTCTAGAGGTGAAAAACTGACTGAGAATTCTGGGTGTTGTTTCTGTACTTTGTCAGTGGGAAGGGAAGGAAAAGAAAGAAGGTGTGGGGGGAGGAGGAGAAATGTTCTGAAGGTTTTATTCTGATTCTTATTATTCTTTTCGTTCTGTTAATAAATTTTCTTTATACCTTTCAAAGTTTAAGCCTGCTTTGCTCTTGGTTGGGAAATTTCAAATTGGCAAACCAAAACCACTACATGAATTGATGCTTCTGCCCAGTTTCGAACTGAAACTGCCACAGAGGGTCATGACTCTTTTGATGGCAGTAGAAAGGGGTTGAGAGCAGAGAATTGGAGGTATCAACTTACCTCTGCTTTTGGGATCCCAGAAGGATAGCAAGGGGCTTCAGTGAGTCCACAAACTCCTTTAACAGCAAGCACCCTCTGAGTTTTGTACCTGAGCACAGACACAGACTCTGACCATAGCTTCCAGAGCAGAGATTGATGCTAATGAGAAAGTCAGGAATGCCTGACTTGGCTAATGACCAGGCTAATGAGGCCAAAGGTTTTCAAGCTCTTTTGTTTTTGAGGTGTGGTTGGAGAGACCATCCCTGACCTGGTATGACACTACTTTCCTAAGGAGTTTTTGCCTCTCCTAAGGTGTTCACTTGAAAATCTGGCACTAGATGTGAAAGCTCAGTCAGAAGCTGTCATCACCACGTCATTTCATTTACATCCATCCAGCCAATAATTCTTATTTTTCTTGTGCCTTTTACCTGGAAGCTCATTACAAAGCTGCAGCTGCAAACAAAGGAAACCTGCAAGCTGCAGACAAAGGAAAGTTAATTTTGTGTAGCAGGGAATCCAGCTGATCTGCCAGAGACAGGGGCAGCTATTTAGCACTGCATCCTAAAGAAACGCTTTCACTGCTGTCTTGTGGTGGCTTAGAGACCATGCTGCCACTGAAGGAAATAAACCAGGTCTCCCTCCTCCTGCAAGGCTGCTCATTCATTCCCCCTCCTTTGTGTTGTTAACACTAGAGGGCACGCAGCTTCTCATCCTAGTTAAAAACTCAGCTTCCCAAAAGCTTGTTTTCAGAAAGACCAAAGACCTGATCCAACTTGCTCCGTGGTCACACAAGTACCAGCACTGCCCCCAGACAAAGTGTGGGAGCAAATCTGTCCTGGGAAAGGACAGATTGTTTCCTCCTGTAGTATCGCTGTCTCAGCTGGATAAAACTGGTTGTAAAACTGCTCTCTATGCCTATAAAATTAGCAAGCACAGGAAATAAAGACTATTACTGACAGCTGAAATTGCAGCAGGAAACTAGAGTCAGAAGACAGTTGCCACCTCAGCCCTGTAAATTTCACCTCCACACCAGAGCTAGCTCTCAAAATTATGGTGAAAACACCAGAAGACCCCTATTACACGTGACCAGAATTGCTTCTATTCAGTCTGAAAATGCTGTTTCCAAGCATCCTGTACTACTATATGGTCATGCTAAAAAAATATTGTTCCTGTCTGATAGGACACAAATTAGATTGTCCCAAAGAACACTTGTTCAGTTTTGCAAGCAGTTTACTGAATTGTTCATCTCCGGCAAGGTCTGCAGTGTTTGTTGGGACCAGTGCACTGGAGAGGGTGTGAGGAGGTCCCAACTGCCTTACAGTGTGAAAAGGACTGATACCCTGAAAGAATTTACTTGCCTTCGTTATTCTAAGGATGCCCAACACTGATGGAGCACTAGTGGTGTTGGAAATTCAAAATTTTTCAGCCACTTCTAAACCTGAATTTTCCTTTTCCATCTCCTCCAGAACCTGAGTGGCTTGATCCAAGCTCCCAATGAAACAAAAAAAAAGCATGTCCATGGATGCTCGGTAAGATCCACAAATTCTGATCTTTTGCAGTGCCAATGGTCAACAAAACCGGTATTTGGTGAGTCCATAAAGGGAAATATTCCTCTCTGTTTGTGAAATATAAGATGTAATGGATTTTATTTCTTTATAAAGCATGAAATAAAACCCTGACAGTTTGAGGAAAATATGGAGGCAGGCAGATAACTACAGAATTTAGGATGGGGAATTTCTCCCTTCTCCAGGTTTTTGGAAGAAGAAAAGCTACTGCTGCAGTGCAATAGAGTTTGCTTGTGGCTGCCTGAGAGGCTTTCTGTATGCAAGTTGGTTTTCAAGTTCTCTGCCTTAATTTTCCTAATATAGAGCAGAAGGGACAAGCAGGCTCAGCAGTAGACAGGACCTGAGGACCACAGGACTCAACTCCAGTAAGCTTTTCAGAAGTCCCTCAGACCTTCTGTGAAGCCTCCTGGCAAGTCCAGTACTGCAGGGAAGCGATTTCAGCACAACTGTGGGCACCGGCCTCAACGAGGCGCAGAGCGGCTCTGTGGGCGTTACCTGTCTCGTCGCTGTACTCCCCGTCGGGGCAGTCCACGCACTCGAAGCAGCAGGTGGGCTCCCCCTCAATGATGCCCTTCCTCGTGCCCGGCAGGCAGTCCCTGCTGCAGTTGGAGAAAGGCACCTGCAAGAACAGAGCCCGAGCAGGTTAATGGTGCCAGTGCCTTACTATGGAAAGACCTTGGCTTCCTCCAATGGTATTATTACTTGGTTGGCATGCTGGATGAAGAGCCTCAAATGCTCAGCTCATCCTCACACAGAACAGACACATTTTGCACAATAGTTCTTCCCCAACGCACTGCAGTGAGATTTCCTTGAAGGAACACATCAAGGGATAGTAAAGAAGATCAGCAGATCTTTATAATCCCTACTGTGTTGTGGGCATTGCAAACTGGAATGTGACCATGATATACATACCACAAAACAGTCATTAGATGCTTAGAGGAAAAGACGATCAATCTCTACTGGCAGGAATTTGAGTCAGCCTTGGAGATGATGGGCCCTGACGTCTGATCCCCAATCTGATATATCGCATATTGTCTGCTAATAATTTATGGAAATTAAAATGGTTTTCTGAAACTCACTTCTTCTTTAAGAACACCGAACATCTAAAGATGCAAATCAGTAGCGCTTTACAAATCCAAAGGTTTCCAGACCTCTGCTGCTGTAAATGATGTCACTTGCTGGCTGTGCACTTACGCTGTGCCTGAGCCCACCTGAGCATTGTCGTGTCCCGGCAGCAGGTGGTTGCATGGGCATGCTCACTGCATACCTGAAGTACACTGACACAAAGACTTCAGCGTGATAAATGGAAGCCTGGGCCTTTGTCACATAGAATCATGACCCCAGGCTGAGCTCACCTTTTCCCAACTAAACTAAGGAAAGAGAGTTGACATAGAACATGGCTTTCTCAGCTCAGGAGAGTTAAACCTACAATTTCCACTGCTAGCAAAGTACCATGATCCAAACATAGTTAATGGCTGTTCTGTTTGGAAGCCTCCATTCACCTTTTTGGAAGTTTGATGCTAGTTTACCTGAGCGCTGGCAACCTGCTGATCTCCAGGAACCTCCTGTGTCGATGCACTTACGCAATGACTCCTAGCTACGGTTTGGAAGTCGCCTATGTGCAGGCATCAACCTTAGCCACAGGGGAAGCAAAGCCCTCACTAATGACAATTGCTATGCAGAGATGACCACTCTGTGGCTCAGGTGAGAAGAGTCTCATCACTCTGAAGTGCAGCTGCAGCACAGTTTGGGAATGCTGCTCCTAAACTGTTCATCAGGATTACATCATTGGTGGGACAGGCACATACAAAGGGCCAATCCCTGCAGAAGCTGCTGGCTTGAAGCACTCTTTGCTGTTAGTGCCTATTGCTATAAACACAGTGCTCGTATTCCTTGGGACAGTCTTTGAGCAGGCAGTGCATCCACTAAGAGAACTTCATCAGTCTATTCTGTCTTTCCCTAGGCCGCCACCAGTGATTTTGAACACAGCTGAATCAAAGGCTGAAGTCACACAATGCTTCCCCACTATCTACTAAGTTGATTGAGCTTCCAAGGTGGAAAATAAATTGGTTTGGCATGATTTTATCTCGACAAATACATGTTGGCTTGTTCTTATCAGTTTATTATCCTCTAAGTGTTTATAAATGATTTAATTTTTTTTATCAAGTCTTTTAAGTTACTGAACCTCAATTCAATTGTGTGTAATTCCCTTGCTTCTCCTATAACTGCTTTAAAAACAGGTATTACGATTGCTCTCTGATCCTTTGAGACATCATGCATCCTCCACATTTCTCAAAGATGAATTGCTAGTACTTTTGTGATTGCTTTGGCTGAATTCTTAAGTATTCTGTGGGGAATTTCATCAAGTTCTGCCAAAATGAATCTATCTATCCTACCTACTCTTGAACTCATTCTTTAGCTAGTCTACCCAGTGCTGAAGTTCCTGAACGCTAAAATTACGTACATTTAAACTTTTATTGGAGATGACAAGAGGCACAGTGCGTTAAGTACTGGCTACTCTTTTTGAACAGAACCTTTTATCTGAAAGAAATTAGAAGTCTATAAACTGAAAAAAAAAGGCTACAGCAGACACGGAGATTGCAAATCCCTCCACTGCACAAAATTTACATGCCCTGGCATTACACTCAGCAACATCCTGTCACATTTCTAACAGTTTAGGACTGAGAATGAAATTAAATATTGCACTGCTGGAGAAATTTAGACCAAGAGAACACAATTACTCGGTTTATGTGAAAAACAATAAATCCTGACTGTTGGAAAAAGTGCAAGATGCCATTTGCAGCAATCAAGAGGCAGGATTATAATATCAGGGTTTTTTAAGTTCCACTTTTAGTTTGTGCTTAGAGATGCCAGCTGGGCTTAGAAAAGCTCTGAGCTCAGTATTTCTTAGTAGTATGCTCTGTTCAATTCATGCCTCCTTCATAGTGCTCTGGACTTGAACCAGAAGTGAAGTTGGAGTAAAGGAAAGGCTGAACTCATACTGTAATTGTTTTGGGCAAGTAGCTAAGGCATTACCTGATCTGCCAGCCAATGTGAATAATCACCTGGAAGTGAATTGCCTTGTTCGTTACTCAGGTGCTGGTTTAACACATTGAAACATCGCAGCAGGGCCTGGCAGTGACATTTCTGAGCTAATACTCTACTCCCTGTGTCAATTCCCAGACCACAAACCATATGCCCACTCAATATTCCCTCTGGGAGCCAGAGTTTCTGCCTAGCTGGCTGCTGCCAGCTATGACAGCAGTTCATTTGGCTCTGGTCTGGAGATGTCTGCACCATGTTTCCATCATGTGGGTCACAGCTTGGCTGCTAGTGACAATAATTATGCTGAAAAGCTTTAACATATGCAAGACAGTGGAGAAGGACTTAGGCCTGACTGAAGTCAATTGATATATCTTGAGATCACTACTTCTGAGGCTGCAGAAGCATCCTCAAGGAGAATACAAAAGAAAGGTAGCAGGTGCTGGCATCTTCCACTGTTTGAGCACCATGTCCAAGTTAACCCAGACAGATTGACAGGGCTTGTTCTGCTGGTTTGCAGGGCAAGGGTGTGAGGAAGGCTCTGGGACTTGGTGCCTGAAGCCAGCAGAAAGAGTTGTAAATATAACTAAGAGCAAGAAGAGACACTTCTTGATACAGAGATAATGGGAGTGAAAGAAATGGCTCTGTTCAACAATGATACTACTGAGCTTGTGAAAAATTGATTTAGTCAACAACAAGACTTGGGTAATGAATTTCTCATCCCTTTTGAAGCACTGCTATAAAATTCTACTCCATCTGCTTGGGCCAGGAAAAAAAGACATTATTTAAAACTTTAATACCCAGGGTCAACAAATGTACGGAAGGGGAGGAGACATTGTCAGTTATTTCAGTGTATAAGAAGGGTATGAAAGACTATGGTAGAGACTGTGTATACAGTAAGGTGAATGGATCCTTTAATGAGACATGGAGCTATAATATGAGGGGTGTGCAGGGCTAGTTCAAATTTCAGCTTGTGGATTTGGAAAACATTGCTGTGAGGATCTAAGCACTTACCTCCTTAGAGAATCCACCCCATAGGATCTTGTTTTCATTGATAAAAAGCCTCTCCCCTTTCTTGGCATAAACGTTGTAGTGCCCAACCTCTTCAAAGACGACTGAGCCATCCTCCGGAGAGAGATGCCAATTGATTATTGAGTAATTTCCTACCAGGTCCCCAAACTCATCAAAATCCACTTGCTCCCCCATGTTATTGGTGAAATTTAAGTGTCGCAGATGCTTGAGAACCTAGAGAGACAGAGAGACACTATGAATGCCTGTTTGTTACAACCCTACCACAGCACACATCTGCTACCGGGACAGAACAGGGAAGAAGCACTTTACTACAAACCTTAATCTCTTCAAATCTTTTAACTGCAGCAGTAGGAGGTTTTCCATCACAAGAACACACAGAGCCTGTACAAACCTTGTAGACAACACAAGGTATTGTGGCCCTCTTTGTGGGTGGTTGGCAACGCATCTGTAACGCTTACTGATGCTACTCCATCATTCATCTAGCACTCCTCTTTGTTCCTCTGAGTCACCTCTGCAAGCCCAGAGCTCTTTGTTAGGGCCAGGGGAATGGCAACAGCCTCTCGTGTGTTTCAGTCACCCATGCATGGCTCTCACCCTGCTCTTGCAACCACTGCATGAATGCTCTCGGTAGGTATCTCTAGACTCTGAATGATCGATCACTCCGAAACAGGAGTGCTTGGGAAACAACTCAGACTTGACTCTGGATTTTAAAAAAAAACAAGACAAATGCACTTCAGTAGGAGAACTTCAACATATCTAGCTCATTTGCCATATGGCAGACCTGGAGAATTCTTACGACTTTTTTTGGCTTCTGTCTCATGGTTGCATAGTTGAAAGTAATCACATTATGCCTGTTTCCAGGAGTTCTTCCCTGTAATTTTCACCTTATGCCTTGAAGTGTTGTATAGAATCATAAAATCATTAAGGCTGAAAAATACCTGCAAGATCATCAAGTCCAACCATTAACCCAGCACTGCTCTATTCACCACCAAACCATGTCCCCAGGTGGCATCTCCACAAATTTTTTGAACACTTCCAGGAATGGTGATTTCACCACTTTCCTTGACAGCCTATTCCAATGCCTGACCACCCTTTCAGCGAAGAACTTTTTCCTAATATTAATCTAAATCTTCTCTGGCACATCTTAAGGCTATTTCCTCTCATCATGTCACATATTACCTGTGAGAAAAGACCTCCTTCTTGCCAGGACCTCCTTTTAGGGAGTTACAGAGAGTGATAAGATCCCCCTAAGCCTCCTTTTCTCCAGCTAAACAGGGCCCTTCTTCCCTCAGGCACTCCTCATCAGACTTGTTTTCCAGACCCTTCAGCTGCTCTGTTGCCCTTCTCTGGACATGCTCCACGCCCCTCAATGTCTGTCTTGCAGTGAGGGGCACAGAACTGGACACACCACTTGAGGTGTGGCCTCAGCAGTGCCGTATACAGGGGGACAATCCCTGCCCTGGTCCAGTAATGGTCACACCATTGCTGATACAGGCCAGATGCCATTGGCCTTCTTGGCCACCTGGGCACAGCTGGCTCATGTTCAACTGGCTCTCAACCAGTATGCTGCATGTCCCTAATCCCAGGGACACCTATAGTTGTAAAATTCGTGATCTAGATAGCCTGAGAAGAATACCTAAGAAACTGCAGCATGAAAGAAAGCCTGTACTAGCTACCATGGTAAAATTCATCCACATCGTATTTCTGTTCAAAAAATAATTGCTGGTTTATGCACTTATCATATTTCTCCCCAAGCTCATCTATGAGGTAAAGAAAAACCTTTCTTACCTCATGTTTTCAAAGAAACATCTATGAGGGAAAGATGAGGTGAGTCTTAAGGCACCTGTCTGTCAGCTGCCCCTAGACCCCAGCAGCATAGTTGCTGCTGTGGTTCTACTGTCTGTGACAGCTTGTAAGCCCAGTCTCTCTCCCTCTCTCTCTGTCTCTCTGTCGCCTGTGAGTGCCCAAACATGCAACTCTGGATGGCAAAATGTAAGAGAAACCAAGACTAAATCAATTTGTCTGGGCAGGCAGAGCCCTCTTCACCCACAGAGAGAACAGACAATATTGTTTTGATGAATCCTTTTCACCTGGAAACACAGGGAGAGGGAAACAGAATCACTTCATTAATTCCTGTCAGTTTTGCTAAATTGTCTCATTTTTTTGCTGTTCCTTTTGGGATCCTCCTATCTCAAGCTAAAATCCCTAGAGCCACAGATACCCTCCTCCCACTCCCTGTTTCAATGCCAGCCTGAGAAAGTCTGGAAAAATCTTTGTAGTACCACAAAGGATGTGGCCAACAATACTTTTTCAGCTTGTGTGATGTTGATGGAAAGATATCAAAATATTGCCACAGTATTCAGTGTTTGAATAACGGGTGAAACAGAGAAGGCAGGATTTTTTCTGTCTTTCTCATCCCGGTTGCCCTTCCTCTGGAGACCAGCTCACCCATAAGGTGTACAGCTGGAATGACCTCACCAAAGAACCAGGACCTGTCCCTGGAAGATCTTACCCTCTGATGGACACAGCAAAAGACGGTGCTCTGTGCTGGCACTTTGCTGTGGAGAGCTGGGGCATTTCCTGCTGTGGGTAAGGAAATAGGACACTGCTCCTCTCTTATTCCCCTCCTTTTGAGGGGTACCTAGGAAGATGCTACTTGCTACTTGCCCAGCTCCATCAGGGGACAGTGAGAACAGAGCAGAAGCAGCTCTGAGGTCAGAACGGGTGACAGGGTCTGCAGATCCACAGTGATGTATTGTACTGCCTCACCTCACTTTGGCCTCATCTGCACAGGGGCTTCAGTCTTGATCTGGTTGTTACCAGAAAATGTCTGTCAGCAGTGCAGGCGCTCAGCACTCAGCAGGGCAGCTCACATTCCTCTGCACTCTCTGGCACCTACCACAGGGTGACAGCTGCAGCTTTGATGTCCAGACCAGGTCTGTCCTTATGCTGAGCCTAATGCCATGTTTCTCCTCACTCCAACTCAGTATGACACTCTTACTCAGCACTACTGCATCCTTCTGAACGACACCAGGATATCCTGACTGAGTATCACTGCTGGGTTGACTGTTACATGTATAGACAGGAGACCTTGCCTTTGTTTTGACTGCAGTTGCTACACACACTAGGAGACAATCTTGCAAGAGCCATATTGAAGATTCTTCAGTTCAGATCCTGCCTGTCCTGGTCAGCTGCAGCAGCAGGATGGTCACTGGTCTTAGGGTCAGCAAGATGAATGGTGGAGAAACTTCTGGATTCCCTGAATGCAATTTTTAGTTTGTTTAATTTCATAACATTCATATCAATTACATTCCTTTGCCTTTCCTCCTGTCATTAGGTTTCTTGAAAAGTAATACATACCCTGGCTTTTAGTGGAACTTTGTAGGATTAATTTGACACGATCTTTCCCTTGGTCACACACACACTACACCCGAGGATTCAGGTTATAAATGATTTCATGTATGACCTGATATGTCTGTCTGACTGTTAATTCATATAAAAGCACTGATCTGCAATTAATGTTGTCTTTCCCCAGGCAGAGTATAACAGCTTCAGCTCTGCAACTGTAGCTAGCGGGTACAAAATGTGTATCAGTTCATGCAGGAAAGGCACATGACCTGATGAAAATCCCAAATGGAGAGGCAACAGGAACAACAGAAATAACAAAACCTGTTTTTTTCTTTCCAGAAAACAATGAAGTTTTTCTTCAAATCTAAATTTCTGAGGGGGCAGCTTGTAAAATGAACTACCAGAACATGTTCCTTTTTTAGAGAGAAAGGAAATCCCAGGATCATATCTCTGTATCTCACAAGTTCTGTCTTTACAGGGTGAAAATACAGTTTAAACAGACAAGGAATATATAAGCACTAAACTTTGAAAAATGAAAATGTAGACTCTGAATAACCACAGCACTATTTTTTAGTCATCAGTCTATCAATGATTAGCTAAAGCTTTACAGTTAAAAATGTGTCACTATGTTTTGTAACTAAAGATAGAAACATACATAATCAGAGCTCAATCCACAAAGACCTAAAAGATCCCACTTCAGCCAGGCCAACAGCATGCGTCAGGGGTTGGTGTAGCATATCCTGGAACCAAGAGTTTATGAAAGAAGTGCTGACCTTATGGCTTGGATGCACTGTCAGCAGCTGGTGGAAGCCTGTGGGGATAGCATAGTGCAAGCTGCTGTCTTCAGATATTTCTTCCTGTAATTTTTCCTTCTTTTCTTTTCATTCTGTCACAGACTTCATGTTGAATTGCAATGCCTTTTAATTAAAACACCTATTATAGGAAAGGACTTGTAAGCTGCCCTCTAGTTCACCCTCCCATTATTCCTGGTGAGGCCATTCCCAGCCATGCAGCGTCCCATACTTTATCCAGGCCAGATATTCTGGGTCATGCGGTTTCCACTTTTATGGGAGGATCATAAAGCTGTAACATAAATACAGTGGTATTAGAGCAGGCTGGCAGCTCACCTGCCAGGCCCTGTTTCGGACTGTGGCCAACAGCAAATACCTACAACAGGAGCACAGGGGCTGTGGTACTTCCCCTGAACACTCTCACCCATTTTGCAGCTCAGTGACTTCCTGGTCCAGAGGTTTTGTACCTGATAACCTTCAGGTGGATTTTTCTTCCATGATATTGCACATTTGAGTTCTGCAGCTGTGCAAACTTTTCACATCCACAGCCTCCTACAGCACAGAGACCTACATTTTATGAGACAAGCACCTCTTCATCCCATCTTGCAACAGAGCAGCAACGAATCTTTTTTGATGACCTTCATGCCTATATTGGCAAAGAACTGTTATTTGCTGGTCATCTTTTCCATGCCCCTCAGTACTTTACAATCACTTCTCTTCAGACACCTCTTTCTCAGGCTGCTGAGCCCTATCTGATGTTGCTACATCTTGTACAGATGCTGTTTCACTGACCCTTCTCCAAATATTCCCAGTCTTCATCAGTTTGGAGCCTTGCACATGACACTGAAGTGAGATGCACCAAAGGGTTGAGAAAGTGGCCCCAGGATTTACCTCTCTGTCCCTTTTCCAGTGCAACTATTCTTAAAAGTGCAGTTGGTTTTTTTGGCAGCTATTTAGATGGACCTGAGAAGTCCACCCATAGACTTGATCAACTTAATTTGTGATAAGTCAGGTCTCATAATTTATTTTTATCCTCTGCTGACTATCTTTCAACCAACACATAAGTTCTGAATTTGCTGACAGACTACCATAAGATGCCTTCAAGAAGCCTGAGCATACTCTATGAATAGAAGTTCCCTTATCCATATACATCCCAAAGCCTTCAAAGCACTTCAGGAGGTTTGTGAGATGGAGCTTCTCTATCATTGTCACTCTTCGTCAGTATATTCTATTTCTCCTTCCTAAATTTTTTTAAACCCCAATTTTCTAGTAATGGGCTCAGGCTCTGCTACTTCCTTGGATCTCTCCCATAAACTTTTCAGAAAATTGATGTCTCATCTGTCAGCTTTCTAGGCCTTAGGGCCTAAGACTTTTCAAGTGAGGAAATGGACGCCACAGTCAGCTCTTCACTTACTTTATCTGT
>WAAG01064917.1:12202-103173 GCA_013390105.1 Tichodroma muraria | reverse complement strand
ACAGCTGTGGGATGATGCTCACCGACCACAAGCTGTGTGAGACAGGAGGTCAGAAGCCTCCCCCATCACAGACCTGTTCTCATGGGTCACTGCAGCCTACATGAGAGTGGACTAGATGGTGCTGGCTTTTCTCTCTGTTGTTGTCCCTAGATTTGGAAGCCTGCTACTGCTGTAGTTCACAGGAAGAGCCTCATATGACGTTAGTGTGCAATAATTTACCTTCTTAGTGTTGTAGGCCAGTAAGAAGTGCGGGTGATGAGCTCCAGCCTTCTTTGTAGGTCATCATTATTCACTTGTTTTTTATCAGGAATTATTCTATTATTATACCTGTGACTATAATACTCAGGACATCTTTCCCAGATGTGATTTCCAGAACTATGAAAGACCTTTCCATCAGAAGTGTTGGTGGGAACCACACAGGAGTTGTGATCAGAGTGTGAAGTACTTGTACTGAAGTGGGAAATCAGGGAGCACAGTGCTGAGCTGGGAGCACTGCTAATAGATGCATGGGCTACTGCTGGTGGCATGAGGCCATAAGGTGATTGCAGGACAACAGGAGGTGACAACATAAAATGTTTTCCTGTTGCTATTTCCTGGGACAGGCTATCTGTCCTCAGATTGCTGTTGTGAATGATTTGATTTGACTCTTTTCTGTCTCCCTAAATAATGCCTTTTTATCACATCCTACTCTCTCACTACTCATTTGGGCTGTTAAGTACCACCTGTTATCTACTCATCTTTTTCATGTGAGGAAACCTCCTTTGTTAGTCCATTCCTGTTCACTAAAGCAGAGCTTATTGGGTTAGTCTGGCTTATGGTAACACCACACAGGTATGGGCATTAATGTGATTTCTGCCAAAATCCATGAAAATGCCAAGGACAATGACGGGCATAATAGGTTCTGTTAAACTGTCAGTGTAGCTATTTGTTGTGTTCTTTGATTAGGTCAATTACCCTTAAATCCTTCATCCCTGAGGGGGTTAAGCCACCGTTGGTGACTGTCAGGAGGCTCCAGGGCCAGAGGTGGTGTGTGTCACACCTTCGTGCAGATGTCACTGTAAATGTGGGCATGTCTGCTTGGCATGAGCCGTCTGCTGACTGGAGCAGTTAAATGAGAATAGAGGTCCCTACATCAGTAGGACTTATTCCTGACATATAAGCACCTTTTTAAAGCTTATGTTTTGCAGACATTTCCTAGAGAAATGGCTCATCTTTAACCTCTAGTTACACAAGTGCAAAAATATGCATAGAGCAGCACTGAGTGAGAATGTAGTGAATTAACAAATGGTGATTAAGGACATCCAGCTCAAGAAAGGCTGTTATTTTGGGGGAATAAAGGTTTCCTCCTGTGCTGGTGGGGATTCTAATGAAAAATGTGTCATTGTGGAGTAATCAAGTGACATGAGATCAGTAGGAAAGTCCTTTTTTTCCTGTCACTTCTCTCTTTTGAGCCATATCTGTGCATCGGTGTAGAAGGGGAAATGCGTCATAATACTGTAAGAATGAATTAGAAATGACAGGAGAGATAATAGTGGACATCACAGAGATGAGTCAATGCTGAAAGAGGTAGATGAACAATATGAACACCAGAAGATGTTCTGAATGACCAAAAAAAAGATATATTTTTTACATTGTATAAAGAGTTGGAAGTATCGGGGTTGTAAAAGTAGGTTGAAATGAAACTTTAAAAAAAAGGCATATCCGGTCAAGAATTAAAAATTTTAATCCACTAAAAAGTAAGAAGTTGAAAGATGTTAAGTTAGCTTAAGTTAGAAAATCACTTCATAAAGAGACAAAAAAGAGGTGTGCTTTTCTCAAAATCTGATATTTTCCATGTCTCAACAGGCATTGTAGGCCTCTTTTTGGTGAAAGCAAAGGATTAGTAATATCACATTGTGTTGATTATTTATAATTTTATGGACACCCCATAGGAGTATTTTTGGGGAAAAAATAATTTTAAATAGATGCCTAAGGTTTCTTTAATAAGACACCCAAGTAATGGAGCTGCAGTACTGTGAAACAGATGGAAACTTGATTGTAATTTTACTTGTTATTGTCATTAATAATGCTACACGAGCTTTGTTTTGGCTAATCATAGCTAGATTTTAGTGCAGGGGTTAGGAACACTTGTGTAGTTTTGCAGTACATCTTGGTAGAACTGCTAAGCAAATTGGTTTTATTCTATTTTTTCTTTCTGTCCTTTCTGTCTTTCATTGGTTTCTTTCTTTCAGGAAGGTTGTATCATTATGATACTAAGGTTGAAGGAATTGGGACTTTCTCAGCAAAAGGTCTAGTAAGAAAACTGAAGTAACATAAACCAGAAATATGTCATAAACAGAAAGTGGATTCAGATTTGGCGTAACGGGCAGAAAATTAAGGTTGTAATAAATACATGTTGCTTGTCTCCTTGAGTCATCGGGGGATTTCTCCTCTGAACCATGGCAGTGCCACACTGTCAGCACAGGGAATGTCCTGGTTAGCACTGAGGTCCTCTCTGTTCTCCCTGCTTACTGGCACTGCCAGGAACTTCCTTAAGTAAAGGCAAGCTTTCAAGTTACTGGACTAAAGGATTCCCATGAATTGCTTTTAAGGCCTTTTATGGTGTTAAGTACCACATTTCTCCCCACCTGTGCTCTTCGCCAGAAAAGGAAAAGGAAAAGAAAGTTGAGTGATGCAAATTTCATTGCAATGTGTTTGGTTTAATATCTCTCAAGGTCTTCAATCATGTTACCTTGCTTCATGCTGTGTTAGTCTCTGTCATGGTACAAAAAAGAAACTGTGAGAGGATTCTCAGCAACACTGACAAGCTGGAAACGTGAATCTGTTGCTGCATACCCGCTACTCACTCAAGTTATGGCAGAGTCTGAAAATACATCCATCCTCTATGTGGCCATTTTTAAGAGTTGAGCCTCAAATTTTCTTCCTGGGTCACAAAAGGAGCTGGACAAGAGTGGTCTCAGGTGTGATTACACTCCAAGACTGGCATCCTCAGAGTGTGTACAAGCCTCCAACCTCAGCTCCATAGAACCTATTCTTGCCCAGAAGATCTTGATAGCAGGTGTAGGCCAAGGACAGCTAATAGTAGATCACAGGCTGAATTATTGAATTCACTTGTCACCTCCGTGATTTTAAGAAATATATGCTTTCAAATTCATGTCGTCATTAAGAAGGCTTCCTCTGACTGACTGCTGTCCAGCCAGAAAGCCTTATTTTTATCTAAGGTGCTATGTTTAATGCAATTTTGTGTGTATTGTCTATTCAGAGAACAGGGCTCTGAACAGGGCTCAATATCTATGTTCTGCAAGCATAAATAAGACAAAGTACCCAAGGAATTTTTTCACCTACAGCCTACACTGTTGGGGTTTTGCCCCATTGTGTCTAAAGCAACAAGTCTTTTTTCATGTATTGAATTTCTTTTATAGGATGCTCTGGGTCTTGTTCCCATGGACATCTGCAGAAATACCCTCTTTGTTGGCACTTGCTGTGATTCACTAATAAAAGAATAAGTGTTAAGTAGTGGTGACATGAGCCTTGAAAACTGAAACTCTGCTCATAGCCTGAAAGCAGTGTTTGTGTTCAAATGTACGAGCACAGCAGCAGAAGAAACTATCACTTGGAGCTCTTTCTGATAAGTGCATCTGTGAAGTCTTTCCCAACAGTGTGGTTTGTTAAGGATTTAGACATGTAATTATTGTTATATTGGGTGTCTGCTGTGTATGCAAATCTTGTATGAATCACTAAGAAAACAGTTTTGTCTGTCACATGCAACTTCCACTCTGTCATCTAGGATTGTCTATAGGCAACATATTTCCTGTGCAATGCCTTGGCCCCTGAGCAATGTGCCGGGGTCTTCTAGTGCCAAGATGGAGATAAAATATTCCTCCTCCACCAGGAGCAGAAAAGGTTAACAAAATGCTTAAAAGCTGGTCATGGCAAGATATGAGAGATTTTTTGACAAACAACATTGACAAATACAGTACAAATTGATTACAGAGGATTAAAAATGTGGGCAGAATTAATACAGTTTTGACTTTATCAGGCTTTTAACTCTGAGAAAAAAATAATTCAAAATTCATATTGTGCAAAAGAGAAATCTAGAAAATTATTAGTGCTCAAGAAAGCCGGAATGGACAGGGAGGTTGAGCAAAAGCAGCAAGAATGTCAAATTGGAAAGTGAATTGGAAAGTGTTTGGAAGAGTGGTAGGTTTAGGTCTTGATCAGGAGAAACAGTTGAGTCTAGACCTGACTAAGACATGGTCACTACCTTCCTTAGCCAGCACCTGAGGCAACCCAGAAGGATTTATGTGGGCCAAAATTAGTGACAGGTCAATACAAAACATTACGTTGCTTTAATTGTCAGCAGTAAACTGAGTCTTAGCAGAATAAACCAGCCTGTAGAGTTTCCTGGTGTGCAGGGTGATTATGTGTGCCCAGACTAGCTCCTTTATAGTTAGGGGGAAAAAAAAGCATGAAAAGTCTATTCTTATTTCTTTGAAACTTTTATTTAAGCAAGCATGATGGCAACATATCTTAATATCATCTGTAGTTGTTTTGAATACACTGTCATCTTTGGTTTTGTCAAAGGCTAGGTCATTACTACTCTTGGCTTTTCTTCAGATTCTTTAGGCTTGGGGTTTTTCGAGAGGAGGATCATAGGTCTTCATATTTCCTTCCCCTTTGCAATCCTTCAATGATGTTACGGGCCTGTGTGTGGGAAGGAGTTTCCAATTTTGTTCCTGCAATCAGCTGTGGTTGCAGTGAAAGCCCTCAGGAGATCTGGCTACCTGATGCTTTCTGCACATTAGGCAGATAATTTACAATTACCATTTGTGACTTTAGTTATTTATATATGCAAAAGAATACAGCTGCGATGAAGATTTCGGGGGCCTTCGGAAAAATGTGATCCCAAAATTGATAGCATTTCTGTTTCTCATTCTTAAAGTGTATTTGAAGTGAATCTGAAGTCAGGAATGAAGATCTAAAATTAGTTCATTGGGCCAATTAAACCTGTTGGTCCCTTGCAGGATGATTGGATGAACTCTCCAGGAGGAGAAAGGAAATTGCATCTTGCTGAGGACAAGAAACAAGTGGCCCTGAAGTTTTTTTTGAGGTTCACTCAAGAACACAGCTTCAGTGAAGGTTAATGAATAAAAAGCACTTTGCACAATTACAGCTACCCCTGCCTCATGCTGGGGACATTGTGATCACTGCAGTGACATCTTTGTGTTCAGGAGAGGCTCCTTCCAGCACCGTGCACAGCCCCAGGCTCCTTCTGATGCCTTGATTTCATCTGGAAGGGTTTCCTGCACTGCCAGACACCCACGCGGATGAGCAGCATGAGGAGTCGCTCCACCTCAAGCTGTGTGGTGGGAAAAGCCTCCTCCCACATGTGTGCACGTCCCTTCTGTGTTCAGTGCTGCCTTGTAGGTTTATCCTGGAAACTTACCCAAGCTCCAGAGGCTAGAAAGCTTAGGCCAGGGGCCCTTGTGCCAGTGCACACACACTGTTGGCCTGTTCTTGTCCATCTGGTGAGGCAGCTTAGAGCCCAGGCTGTGTCTGAAGGTGAGCTCTGACCTGCCCACACTGCAGGAGGCTGTAGATTAAGTCAGGGGAAAGGAGATCAGTTGTTGTAATGTTCCAGCATGCTCCTACCAGTTACTGGGCATGGGTACTCCTCAGGCAGGTCTCTTCTTTCTAAGTGAGCATTTTGACTGGGAGAATTTTGAGGATTTTGCATACTGGTTTGGGATTTTAGGATATCTCAGTCCATCTGCCAGAAGGTTCAGGGTTCTGGGAGAACTGTAACTACAGTGTATGTAAAATGGAGTTGATACCATCATGGACATTTCAGACTACCCACTCCTCCTGTGATCCCTTACATAGATATCTGCTTCCCTCTGAGGCGCCCTGTGAAAAAGTGGATACTCTTGGGCCTAAAAGGAGCTATTTCTGTGTGCCTGGGAGAGCCAAACTCTTAGTGGTTCCTGGCTTAGCTTCTTCAGGAAAGAGTATGGTGCCTCAAGTCTGTGTTTGTATGGTTGCAAAGCTGATGAGGGTCCCAAGCAAAAGGTTCCATGGCAAAGCCTCTCGTATCTCTGTAGTTATTTCAACAGTTTTCAAGACACCAGGAGAAGCTTTCAGAGGAACACTTGTCCTCACATAACTGATGGCACATCCAGAATTACACGTCATATCCAGGTCTGTCTCCTGCCTTTTGTACAGCTACTGTCCAAGCTCCTCTGCAGTCCTCTGAAAGTTCTGCAGCAGCTCTTTACCCAGTCTCACAGGACAGATGTTCTGGGAATGACAAAGAATGAGGATCTTGGAATCTTCTCCAGATAATGTGAAGAAAATTTTTATCATCAACTATTCACATGCCTGCTTTTTCCTCATTCTTTGTTTGACAAATTGTTTTCTATTTACAGCCAGCACATTTAAATGCCTTCTCCCTCCCCCCAGCCTACTGGGTTCTTTTTTTCTCCTTCTGACAATGTTACCATATGGTTCTATTATTCAGAGATTCCTCAACATGTATTGCAACAGTCCTGAAAAATAATTGGGTGCTGCTGTGGTGTAAAAGCACATCTGTGATCAATGGCTTCCTCTGGAAATTATGGGATAAAACGTCCCAAGAAATTTTTCTGTCTTTCTACTCTCTCTCTGCCCTTTTCTGCCCCTCCTGGCCCCCCAGAAGTATTATAATAAAGGGAAGAAATTTTGTGTAAACCGCTATTTTCATTTTCTTTCTTAAAAGCACTGCACAGTGTGATTGGTAGATTTTTTGAGCTGTGACTAGGGAAGGAAATCTCTGGGGAGAAAAAGGTATATATTTAGCCTCTGTACATTTAGAATAGGACTTAATTCTATGGTGATAACCAATGATTTACACCCTTTAATCCAAAAGTCCTCCCGTGCCCTGTGGGGAATACAACATATGTCCAGCAAATTGGTAACCATATGCTTCAGTGAACACATGCTCTCTCAGCCCTTCCCCTGCTTCATTCCATTGAAGGTTCCCTGCTAAAGTGCTCTGGTCTCAATTTATTCTGCCGTCATTGAAGTCTTTGTGAAGAGAAGAGTTATTTTCAGATTCCTTCAAGTATTGCACATTCTGTGTTTTTGCAAGGTTCCAGGCAGTTGTTTTTGCTGGGGAATTTCACAAGTGAATCGATGAGTGAAAGTTTTCTCAGCTCCTGATGAGAGTCAGGCATATCTCCTACACGTCTTTTTCTCCCAAGTGTGTATTGGGAAAATAAATTAAGATCAGGGTTATCAAAAATAAGTTTCACAGAGACTTTTCAAAACTGATTTGTTCCTAAGTCCTTTTTTTTCACCTCCTCATGTTATCAGTCCTCTAGTGCTGCCCCTGAAACTGTAAAGATTGTAATGAATAATCTTTCTTTGTCTATTTGGTACATGGTGAAATAGAAAGAAAAATGACACCTATATGTATTTTTTTTTCCTCTTTGTGGTCACTTTTAAACAGAAATGCTGTAACAGCAGGAACACTGGCCGAAAGATAAAACTGGTTCATGCAAAGGGGGACCAAATACATTAGCCTGCAGCTACCCTCCTCCAGCAGGAAAGATTATCCTAGATAAGCAACAGCAGGGTAATGTTGAACAAATTAGCTTGACTGATGAACCCTGAACCCTTGTCAGTATTAATGCTTGCTAAGTTAAGCAGGCCCAGGCTTTATTATGAGGACTTATCCTCAGAGGCCAATGCAATATAACCTATTTTTTCTTACAGATGTCATGTAGGAGGGGCTCTGGGTTTTTTCCAATGGTCCCAACAGGCTTTTACAGTTTTGTTTTTTTCCCTAACCTGACGGAGTCATTGTACTGGCAGTGGCTGGAGGTGAGTGGCTTTGATGGTGCTCTGGTGCTGGTGTATCCTGTGCTAAGTTCTTTGCATAAGGATGGACTTTGCTCTGTGCAAAATCTCTTTGCTCTTTTGCACTGTGTGGAGGAGCCTGGGCTGGCTCAGCCCAGGACCAGCCCCTAGGCATTGCTGCTACAGTGGTAATCCAGGTAAGCCAGTCCTGATTACCTTCCTGACAGCACGGTGTCTTAGAGTTCATTTGCCTTTTCCACATTTAGACATTTGTTTCTTCCCACTGCATACCTTTAGCCCCTTCCAAATTCAGACTTATAAAACCAGAGCCTATCAGTCCTCTGTCACAGGGTGCTTCTGAATGTGCATGGCATTATGAAGGTTCACCACCTGCTCTTCCTCTCAGAGTGCCAGGTGCTTTGTGGTCATTTTGTGGAGGTTTTCTCAGAGGGAAGTAGAAAAATGTATATATTGCAGACTGTCATGGCGGCGGAGTCAGCCTGCTGCCTCACAAGAGCCCTGCTGCACAGTGGGATTCACAGGCTGGTGGATGGCTGGGTTGTGACAGGCGTGCAGAGGTGGGTGTGCTGTGGGGACAGTGTGCCTGCCTTCCAGGGTGTCAGAGCTGAGGGGCCTCTCTTCTGTTCGTCTGGCTTTCCTCACGAAGGCAGCCTGCTCTTTAGCACCAGCCAGGGGACAGCAGTGAAGAGAAGGTGGCACAGGGAGTCAGTGCAATGCCACCAGCCAGAGATGGTGGGAGAACCTGGGGTGTTGGGCACCAGCTCCTGGGGATAGTGGGCTGAGACACCCAAAGAGGCACCACTGAGCATCTAAAGTATGGAACTGAGCTTTGATTGAATGTTTTAATATGCTGAAGAATGGCTTCACAGTTAAAGTCTTTAAATTATTTGGGAAATGAGCTACAGGAGCAAAATCACATGCTTCTCTGACTCTTCATTTCCTCGCTTATTCTTTCATTCATGGGCATTTCTTTAAGCCACACAGAAAAGCATTTGCTAAAAAGGAAAAACACACCTTAAATATTTACTGATATGTATTTGAAAACCATCTGGAGTGAGTAGTATGATTGGTGTTGGATGTGAACTCTCCTGGGATGTCAGGAAAGGGATGGGAAAAGTTGATGCTCTGGTTTTACTGCTTGTTTATGGGCTCCCAGTGCTTCTGAGGTACAAGAATTATGATCAGCCTTTTCTTTGAGCTCCAGCATCCGCTGGAAGGGGCCTTAGAGATACATGTTCCCATGAGGAAGAGAATATTTGTCCTGTCACAATGTCAAATTCTTTTCCCCTCCTCTTCCCAATTTGGCATGGTGCTTGCATATCTCCTTCCCAAGGGTACTTGTTTGGTTTTAGTTGCCTAAGGGGCAGATTGGGAGACAAGAAATCAAAATTTTTATTCTTGCCTCTGCCAGAATATTCTTGTGACCTTGGGCAAGCAGATTTCTGTACAAGACTGAAATAATCTTTTATATAATGAAAGCAGTCATTCCCTATTTCAGAGCACTATGAGGAAGTTGGTTCACATTTATAGGATTCAGACCTGAGCTGAATTTGCTTAGACTGGGTAGGGGAATCTGAGGTTGAGACTCGAGTTCAATCTGTTCAGTTCATTTTTGAGATTCTCTTGGGGGAAGCTGCTCAAACTGAAAAATCTTCCCAGCAGATTGGCTAAAATATCTATGTTTATTCTGGAGGAGTAACACCAGCAGTGTATATGTATCTATATATATAGATAGACATAAAAATTATCCAGAAATGTGTAGACTTCAGTAGAGGAGCTATTTTTATTACAGGAAAGGCTCAAAAAAAAAAAAGAAAAATCCCTGGAAAGCTGTGCTGTGTTCATTGAATATTGCTGTGTGTCTTTGCTTCTCATCTACTCACTGGAAAGGAGTGGCAAACAAAAGCCCTTTTGTCATGAAAATCACCCACCAACCTCTGCCAACTGTCAGTCAGAGAAACAATAAGTTTGAGAGCCAGATGTGCCACCCACCAAATAAGGATATATGAGATTAGGTTAAAAGATAGAGAAAGAAATCTGCTCTTATAATAGTCCACCACAACAGTGCAAAAGCAGCTCTGCCAGCACTGCTCCTCTCCCCCATTAAGGGAGTTGATGTGACCATCTGGCTTTCTCTGGGTTCAAGTTTTCATGGGCACAGTTCCCATCAACACCACAAAACGGAAATAATTTGTTCCCAGACCTGATTGCAACACAAGTTGTAATTGAGTCCTTGACTGTTACAGTCTAGATTGGGCCATGAGCTAATTTAGGATGAACCAAGAATACAGATGGGAACAAATATGACAAAGGAATGTCATAGGTTGAAACTAAATCTGGCCACAGCTCATAATTAAAAATTGAAATCAAAAATCTCCGGGCAGGCACAGAGGGGTTTATGAGGCTATTCTTGCTCTTGATGCAATCTCAGTTTAATTACTCAGCCACCGGGAGTAATGACTTTTCACCACTTCCTTTCACCTTCCTGATATCAGCTGGTACTTTTGGGGACTCCAGGGTCTCTGATGATGCTGCACTCTGCACACACGTGTCCCACTGTAGCTTCAAAATGGGAGCTGGAACAATGGCAAGTACACAGGAGTGAGTTGAAGGTGCGGTTGAAGGGGACTCTCCAAGAAAGCAGCTGGTTGCTTTAAGTGTATCCTGGAATCATTGGAATAATATAATTTGATATTGGTGCTGTAGTTCTGAGACTAACTTCAGGCTATTCAAACCAGTCATCTGCTCAGCAAGCCCAGAATTACAGTTCCATGTGCTTAGTTTGCCTGAATGGACGAGCAAAGGGAGTAATCACAGTGACAGTCAATTACTGCACCAGAGCAGCTTTAATAGAGTAGAGCATCAACAGGGAAATCTCCAGTGGCTTTTCAGTGTTTATTGGAACGGTGGTAATTTTGATGCAGGAAAAATATTTCACAATAGAATTAATTCCCTTTTACCCTCAGGTAAGTATGTACTCCATAACAATGGTATAGATATTATGTAATGCAGGGATACTTTTGTCCCTGGTGGCCAGCTCAGGATTCCTGCTATCCAGTAATTTCCAATGCTTTATTTGGCATGCCAAGTCACAGGTGCTCATCTGACCCAGCCTGCTGTCCTGTTGTAGGTGTCAGGGGGACGTGGTACTGGGGTAACTGTGCTGATCAGGTGTGTGGTTACTTCTGTTTTGTTTTTCACAGGAGAGTTACAAAGCTGATTGTGAGTATGCTGCTGTTCTAAGAGGAACTTCTTTACATAACACAACTTATTCCCTTCCTGCTCTGCAAACTGCACCTCTCTGCCACGTACAGATGGAACTCTACCAGCAGCGCTGGGGGACTAGATAATGCATAATATAATCTCCCTGTATAGGAGTGCCCTGGATGCTTTTGGGATTCTTAGTCTTCACAGCACTCAGCTGTACTTTTGCCTTACATTACCAGGGAAGAGTTGCTGATAAAATCCCTTTCTCAAGGATTGTGTTTAGAAGCCATGTATGTGGCCTGCAGCTTTGACTGCATAATCTTTGGGTTTTGTTCCATTACCCACAGATATCAGATATATTCAATTCATTTCCTGCTTTTCAAAAACATTGATCAAAACAGTTCTGTGGGGCTGAGCTGGCCATTGGCCAAAAATATTATGTAAGGGCTGTACAGCTACTGATGAAAGCAGCAGAGTATGTCCATCAAGACTATAACAAGCTACGGACATATTTCGTCCCTGTCCCCCTCCATAACCCCTCTCTGCCTCAAAAGAAATTTCTTGATATTTCCCACTGATGAAACAATAATGTGCTACTCTACAAAGCCAAAAAACCTTCCTGACTATAGCACAAAAAGCTGCAAACCAGGCTTTCAAAAGATAATAATGCTTTAGTGCAGCTACATACAGGAAAAAATTGTTTGAGGGAAGCAAGATGCCAGAATTAGAAATTCAATGCCAGAAAACAGCATGCATTTCCTGTCACTGTGATGTTATTATATAGAAAGGGCTGCTGCCAGGCGAGATCTTCAGTGCATCTCTTTGATAAATAGAATCTACCCAAATATCAGCCCCTCTCTGCATCAGCTCAGTGATCTTCTTAGTAACTGGTGAATAACTGGCCCTAACAGACTTGCTCTGATATAGCCAACATGTAAATAAGTGCTTCCTATATAAATTTCTACCTCATTCATGGTGTGACACCAAATCACTCCTTCATTTGCTGTTTTGCTACCTGAAGTGTTGATCTGGGCAGCCTGATAACTAAACAGGTGACCAGGAGAGATTTCCAGGCTCTCATGGTGCTGCAGACCAGATTGACTCAATATTTGTGGCAGAATCAGGGATGCGGCACATCTGCTTCTCCTCCAATGAACTTGGATCACTCTCAGAGTAAACCCCATTTGTGTTCCCATTGCCCTGGTTTACAACACAGAAATTAACTGCTGCTGTTCAGACTTGAAACATGTTTTTCTAGAGAAGTTGGTTCTGGTGCTGAGCTCTGTGACTTCTAGGTTTGTTTATTTTTGTGGGTTTGTTTGGATTTTTTTTAAAGCACATTCCTCAGCCATATATCCTTGTTTTCTGCTTGAAAATCCACAGAAGGGTCCAATTCTGTCGTGGTTAACGCAAGCACAGGTGATGCAAGAGTGAAACAAAGATCTGCAAATTCACTGTCACCTTCTTTGTGTCCACTGAGCAGTTGTATCAAAGTTCATGTAATATTTCAGAAGGCTGTTATCAGCATTAAGATCTGAAAAAAAGATGGAAGTATTGTGTCCTGTCAGTGATTTCTTCACTAAGTTCTGACCTGGAGATGGGCCTGGAGTGAAGATTTTAACCTTTTACTTTTCCAGTGTTTGTGAAAGCACAGATTCCAGTTTGAACTAAAATCCTTACAAATTAAAATAAGGTACATTTACAAATCAAAAGGCCAAATTCTTAAATGTGTGATGGGTTACAACCCATGTAGACAATATGCCTTTGCTTTTTGCCAGTCCAATGAATCTTCTAGACAGCGTGAGTCAGACAATGGGTGAAAGTTGAACTGTTACCTTGTCTCTCCGGAGAGAGGTTGGGAAAAATCAGTCCTGTCCACATGCTGCAGTGACGAAACTGTGGCCCCAGGGACAAGCAAATCCGGACATTTCAAGTCACTCTCCCATGACTTGGCAGTTGAGAGCTGTTTCCATACTGCCAGGAACCGCCTGTGCCCTTTGCACTGCCTGGCATCTGCGTTAGGGGACTGGGGGGAAATGTCTGAATGGCTCCGAAGTCTCTGCTGGGAGAGACCATCCCCTCAGGCTTGAGATATTTGCTTAAAGAACATCCCACGTTCAACTGGTGCTTATGCTGCTGCGCAGGCAACCCCACAGGTAGAAGGCATCAGGCTCAAGTCTCTAAATTGATGTTTACAGTATTTCTTTATGGTTTATGTTGTTTCCATTGCAGCTTTCCCAGCTAAGGAGGCAAAGTGTTCATTTGGGAAGGATGTCTCATTGTAACGCGCAGATTTAGGCTACTGTCTTCCATGGCCAGAGAACCTAGGTAGACCAGGTTGAGGCTGATATTCTTCTCAGAAGTGCGGAACACTCTTGAGATTATTTGGTGTTTCTCAGGCGAGTGGAATAGGGCTGCCACTCCCACATTCTCTAAAATTAAATGTTCACAAATCATAATCTCAGAAACTTATTACTGGGATGTTCAGTGCTTCATATCAGCCCAGATTTACAGAGCTGCATGCACGGATATCCAGCATAGTGTTTGCTAAAAAGGAAAAATCTGCTGTCACAGAGCTTCCTCCACTAAAATTTAATGGCCGGTACCCACATGAGACCAGAAGGAATTGTGCAGTGTACTGATTCTCATTTTTAATGTATAATTATGTATGTAATTAATCCTGAAATATCATTTGCTCAGTTAATATAAGTAAACCACTGTACCTTGGAATTTATTTTTATTTGTATCACATCAATGCTAAGGACCCTCAGTACATGCAAAGCAGGTTGGTTTTGCAGCTGATGAAGCATATATCTATTTATATTATTATGTCTGACAGATGCAGAATGAACTTTCAGTAAAAAAAGTCAGCATTCAAACATGTCACCTTGCAGGTGGTGCTATTATGTTGCTACTGCAGTTCAGTTTCTGGTTTCCTCTACCTCATCTTCAGTTTCACATGAAAGTTCAGCTCAGGGGTGAGCATGCTCAGTGGAGATGCTGAGCATGTACTCTAGCAAGCTGTTCCAAATTAAAATGGGTTCTCTATAGTGCTTGGAGTGTGGATTTATGCTTCAGGTTTGCGCTGTAGCCAAAAGCAGCAGTCTCGTCCTCTCCTGAACATCCCGCTACATCTTCCTGCCACCTCCATCCTTGGTGCTGGCACTTGGGATGGGCAGAAAGATTGGTTGCTGCCTGTCCCAAGACTTTTCCTTTTCAGGATTTTGGTTTTCAGTTGGATCAGCAGACCAGTTTGGCACTGCACCTAACGCTGTGATGATCAGTACCCACACAGGAGAGCTGATGGTAGTGTATGGCAGGGAGGAAGCAGACTTAGAGTGCCTTAAACTGGTGATGGAAGCAAATCCGTAATGAAAGCTGCTAGCTTGCATTAGTGCCAGTTCTCCTTCTACCTCTGTTACAGCCATCCTACCTTTGAGTTCTTTCTGGATTTCCTCCTTGGAGTTGATTACAAATTATTCCCTCTCAGTGAGGTAGATCCAGCCACTTTATGGAGCCAAATAGAGACTCCAGTTTTCATCTGATTTGATCTGTCTGGAGATTTACACTGCACTCTCACCCTAAGGTTTCACTTCTTACTTTTCATTCAAAGGAAATACAAAACCTGAAACAAAAATTAGTTGAAGCCACAACAGTTTCCCTGCTGTCTTTCTGGTTTTGGTAGCAAAGGCATGGAAACTCAGTTTCTGAATGGTGGTGAACATCATGTTCAACTTACTTCAAAAGGCCTTTAGCAACCTTAGCAAGCCAAGGTGTAGGTCGGGCCCAGAGCTGGCAATGCAGCTGTGGGCGTTGGGTTCGGTGGTGAGGGGGGTGTATTTTTAGGGATATCTTCTGCACTGGAGCTTGCTCTCCAGGTGCTGCTGTGTGTTTCTAGGACACATTGGCTAGATGGCGCTGGGACACACTTGTGTCCTGGCAGGAATGGGGCTGGCTTAGGATCAAGTCAAAAGATTGTTTGAGGGTGAAAAAAACACAGTCGACACTGCTTTTCAATGCAGACATGACTTCATGAGTATCCCATGCAGGGCTGAAAGGCAATCTCTTCCATTTGTTGTATCCCCCAAGCCTTTATATTTGAGACAAGGCACTGATGAAGTGCAGGATCATTCAAGGTGTCTGTGGAGGTGGGGTGGGGGTCTGTCAGCAAGTCTGCATAGGATGTCCCTTAGACGGTTGGTCACCTGATGGGGAATGGCTCTGCTTCTCTTCTACATGAAAAAGGTAGCGTGTGTAAAATATCTTTAGTGAGACTGCTGCTCTCTTTGAAGAGCTGGGAGGCATGATTTAGGGGAATTAGTAAACTTACCTCATTCCTCATATCCAGGCTGTCTCATAAGCCAAGTCTGAGCACTGTATTGTTTGGCTACTGAGAACTGAAATGGGGAATATCTGTTCTGTGGTTACTTTTATGAGAAAAGCACTTTTAAGGTTTTCCCGTCAACTGAAGCTATACAAAGCTGCACTAACTGTGAAAAGAAAACACTTCACCTCTGTTCTGAGGGTGTTAGAAAATTGTACATGTTTTGTGTGACTTTCTGTTGTCTGAAGAAAGTCCCAACGCATCTGGGTTGAGCTCCTGCATGGGTTATCTATGATGGTTCAGCCACTCAATGAGACCCTGTGCAGGTTCTGAATGCTTGAGCTGATCTGCTTCACTAGACAGCATCGTGTAAAGGAACATGATCCATTCATGGCCCTATAAAACCATGCAAAATGGAAGAGGACCTCTAAAGAAGGTTCTTACAAGGCATTTCAGGGTTTTTTTGCTTGTCACCAGTCATCCCTTCTGGACATCCTTTCCTGACACGATGTTTGTCCCCAGATGGAGATGTGTTGGTTGCGTGGCACTGCACAATGAAGGGCATTTGTTTCCTGCCTGACAGTTGGGGAATGTCTGTAGCCTGCTTTGAGATTCTCCCTCTGTGACTTATTTCTCTCCTGAAGGGTTTCCACTTCACAACATTTTGTTCAAAGGCCCTATGACCAGCATTATTTTGTAGGTTTCTTTGACTCGCTGCATCCTGTTCTGCTCTCTTCCAGCAGCTGTGAGCAGATAACAGGGTTGCTCCAAACCCCCTTCACCAGAAGATCTTCTTTATATCTATCCAACATCTTCAAGTTCCTGTGGGAAGACACACTTCTACGCACAGATTAAGTCAACATCTGAAGAACTTGAGTCTTGGGCAGCTGCTTCTGTCTGTTAGAAACTTGGCTGGGGGAGGAACTGAAGGCAGTCGATGAGCAGAACTGACTCCAGTCTGTATCCAGGCCACGACAGTTCTGCCTTTTTTCAAAAGCCCTCTCTTACAAACAAATAGTGGAGAGTCTCTAGGGCAAAAGACAGCATTTGTTTCATGGCTATTAATAGTTGCTTGGGATTTGAAGTCCTGCAGCAATTAAGTGTCTTAATGCTGGACTCATAAGAGTGCTTTGTGGCACCTGCCTCTCTTAGGAGCTGTGTGTCTTCAAAGGTTGAGTAAGTCAGACAGGAGAATAGCTAATTTGGCATGACTAGAAATAGCATGAAAAGCTTAGTAAAGGAAATGGCATTCCCCACGGGGATATCCATGAGGCAGCATTGTGAAGGAAGTGGTTGAAAGCCATGAAAGTTGTGTCATGGCAGGCTGAGTTGAGCAAAGCATTGAGGCAGGGAATGGTCATGGACTGCTCGCAGATGACCCCCACGTCCAGTGGCTGGATGGAAAATCCTGGAGCCCCATGAAACATTCACTTTTCAGTGGCCAGGCAAGGGCCCCTTGAAGGGACATTCTTCAGAGTCTGGGAACAGCTAAAGTCTATCACTAGGTGATCCTTCTGGAGTTGTCAGCAGGAATTTCTGCTGCCTCCGCCTCAGTTCAGCCCCCTTGCAGGCAGAAGGGTTAGGGTCAGTTGTTAACCTCTGCTGGCCTGCACTCCTCCAAAGGCTGAGAGGCACAGGCTGCTGTGCATATGAAATTCCCAGTCTCTGAGGAAAAGGTACTGCCCAGACCAACCATTGCAGCTCTCCCACCCCCAGTTATCCCACAGCTTTGTTCCCACGTTGTAGCAGCAGAGAGGAAACAGTGAGCTAGACCAAAAGCATTGCTGCTACTTAGTCACTTTGGCCACCAAACTCCTCCTTCCAGACTTTTTGTGGAAAGGTGGATTTTTCTGTAAGTGTCAGCTTTTTGGTTCTCATCTGAGGGAAGCTCACCGGATGTGGGACCTGCCTTTTTGGGTGGATGTGCTCCTTCTTTCATCTGCAGGTCAGAGATTGCTTCTAAAATCAGTGCATATAATGAACCAGACAAGTTGTGAGGTTTTTATCAATGAGGGAAGGGAATTTTACCTGAATAATTATACTTCATGTTACACATGTGTTTCCACCCTATATGATTTTTTTTTATTTTGAAATAAGCGTGTCCAAACAGAGCTATACTGGTATTTTCAACATTATAATTATGTTAGTAAGTTCTGAGTGAAGACCAGCTTTTAGACATCAGAATAATTTTGTAGGGTGAAAAGCATTATTACAGACAACCATTATCTTCTGACTGCTAGCAATCTTGTGTAGTCTTATTCTGCTACTTATTTTCACAGTATCACTTTTTCAGACTCTTCCAGAGTTACCTTTAATTATTTGAGCACCCAAGAACCTTTTTCCTTCTCTCACATCTGAAATGCACAGCTTTCTTTTACAGGCTGAATTTTTTGACAATCACAACTGCAGTCTGAAAACGTGTCAGTTCTGAAAAACAAGTGCAGAATTTCATTACACACAAGGCCCTTCAGACAGGATATACAACATGTGGCTGTCCCCACAAGCTCAGCAGCACCGCACTTAATAATTTAGGCTCACCATTATTGTCAAGATATTTTGCAGATGGCAACAGCTTATGCCATGTGACAGGGAAGGGACATTTCCTAGCAGAGTGCCCTTATGTACAAGCTTAATAGAGACACCTTTAGCAGGACTCTGTCATTAATTAGAATCACAATTCCCCCCAGGACATTGATGCAGGCTGTGCCTGCAATGTGTGCAAAACCACGACTCTTGGAAATAGGTTTGGTGAAGCAAACAAGAGACACGCGGCATCCTGAAATTCTCCACCTGAGGAAAAATCAATGTTGCTTTCCTTAAAGTGCTTACAAACATCAGCACCCAGCAGCTAGGAAACGTTATGAAAGGAAAGAGCAATAATTTATCAGATCATTATCTGTATTCCAGTACGGACAGAAGGTCAGTTTAGCTGGGCAGTGTACGCATGAATTAACGCCCAGCAGCGCCGGGCCAGGGTACATCTGCACAGTCACGTTCTCCTGCCCAGGCTTAAGTGATCCTGAGATGGTCCCTGCTGATGCATCTAAATGGCTTCAGGAGCCCAGCAGCCCCCAGCCCTCTGGCAAGACTGTCTGCATCTGACCATGTAGATGCTTCCTATGGTATGGGACAGGTTGTGCTGGCATCTGTGTACAGCACAGCCTGTGATGAATGCAGCCAGAAAAGTCAAGCAAAGGATCCTTCTTTTTTAGAGGCAAAGGCTTGTGCATTGTCTCACAGTTGTCTCATTTCCCATCCATCCCCCTTGGTCACTGTGGAGCCCTAACGGGGAGCCTGGGCTGCACAACCAACTGGTTCCCAGTATGCAGCCATCTCATCCTTGGCATATTTTTAGTGAGAGGAGAGGCAGTTCATAGCAAAGTCACAAGGTCAGTAGTCTGATGCTAAAATTCTTGTGAAACAGAGATCTAAAAAAGAGTTTCAGTTACTCAAAATTCCCTGCTTTTTTCTCAGCTGTATTCAATGGTCTCAAGGAAAGTTTATTACTTCTCTCCAAAATCTGCCTTCCCAAAAGACAAAGGAAGACCTCCACTCCTCTAAAGAACATCTACCAAAAGCCCACATTGAATAAAGGAGCTTTTTAAGGGAGTCAGTAGGAAACTGAGAAGAATAATTTAAATTTTACCCCATCCTGTGACCCATGTGAGGCCTGCTGGTCTTTGCAACACTTGAAGGTCAGTGCTGGTGCCATTTCTTTCAAGAGTCAAGCAAAAAATATTTCTTTCCAGCAGAACCCAGGAGACGTGACCCCAGTAACAAACTTGCACACTGGGCTCTTCTCAGGAGGAGAGATGCCTTTCTAGAACCCTGACTCATCTGCCCAAGAGCTGCCTTGGTCATGAGCCTAGAGTCTGCTTTGTGGAAGGAGGGGGTGTGCAAGATGTGCTCTTGATCCATCTTGTCAGAGTTGGCCACACTACATAAATTAATTCACCACTGAACCAGAGTTGTGTTTCTGTAGTCCAGTGGCCCAGAGACTTTATGAGGGACAGAGGTGCCAGTTTCAGTGACTGCTTCAGGCCCTTAGACAGGGCTGGGAGAAATGACAGTACTGGAAAAAGAAATCGGATCTTAGCCCAAGTCCATATTGTAAGTGCTGGGGTTCTGATATTTGGCCCAGTTGTGTATCTGCTGAAGTAGAGATGGGCTCAAAACAAAAGGCAAGAAGAATTGTGAGGGGAGCCCACCACCTCAGCAATAGAAATGACAATAAACAATGGTTATTTCTTCCCTGTTGCAGGTTTTGCAGGATGTCCTAATTACCTTGACATTATTAGTGCGGAAGTTGTGCTCTATCCGCCCACTAAGTACAGGAAACATGCCCAGTGTGTAATTCTATCCTTCACCTTGCATGCCTCCGATGAGCTGGAGTCTGAGAGGAAACTGAATAGCCTGGAAAGGTTAGCCAGAGACAGAGAAATTAACCCTTTCATTTTCACTCACTGTCCATTATTTTCTGAAAGTAGAGTTTGTGAGTGGAGCACAGGTGTTGCCTTGGAGAGGTTTAGACAAATCTTGGAGTATTAGATCCACCAGTTTCATGTAATGACAAGGGGTGCTTCTTGTCCAGCCTGTTTGTTTCAGACATGTTCAGGAAATTAGGGAAATTTATTATGGTTTATTTGTTACTGGTTATTTACTATCATAACATTAAGGCTGAAATAAAGGTTGGAAGTTCACCATGTCAAACTGGGAACAGAGACACTGCACAGAGCAAAAGTGCAGTCTAATGTATGACATGTAACAGATGAAAGAGGAACAGCTACAGAAGAGAGGCTGTGGTCATTGTCTTTATTTCCTAAATATGCAAATTTAAAACAAATATTAATAGTCAAAAGAGGCCTTGCCATTGTGGACTAATTATTTCCTCTCCATGCCCTAGTTGGAATGGGTGTCCAGCAGAGCAGCAGCTCATGGAGCTTCTGATAATTCTGGGAGGATAGGTACAAACCTACCTGTGCTTTGTCTGAGCTGCTCAGAGGTATTTGCACAGTAAAAGTGTGGTGCAGTCTGGGGAGCTGGTAAAAGACCAGACATAGGTGGAGAAGGGAATATGGGGGAGACACAGGATAAGAACAGATGAATTCTACCTGCAGATGTAGTGTTCGAGTTTTGGAATTGGAAACAGTAGGAATATATGCATTAAGGTAAGAGAGGCCACAGAAAAACAAGCAAGAAAACTGTAAGTTAAAGACAAAGGTTGAGTTGGCTTGTGTGCATTTGAAATGCTGGTCTAATTTGTATCTATAAGACAACAAGGATTAAATGCAGATAATCTCTTTACGATGGTTTAATTGGTGCAGGTGAGTCAGTTAGCATCAGGATTGTATAAGTGTAGAAATAATTGTTTAAGTAAGCCATGGCAAAGGGATTGAAGGAAATACTCGAGAGTAGAGCAAGATGTACTCATAAAAATGTTTATTCCCTGTTATAGCCACTTGGAAAGAGGTAAAGAGCAAGTCAGAATAACATTGCACTGTCTTATTTGCACACTGAGTACAGGAACACAGAGTCTCTGCACAAGAAAAAAAGAATTGGTTACATTTATATTAATAGAATGAAAAAGAGCTTTGCCTTTCACTGTTCATCCATCCTTGATTGTCCATAAAGGAAAGGACGGGTCTATAAATTTTGTACATATAGCTATGAAGTGTCATTGCAGTGCTCTGAAGTCTCTCATCTGTGGGGTGTCTGCAAGGGCAGGGATGCTTCTCATGGTCCATTTTGAGGGCTGCCATAGGAGGTACTTGCTATGCAGGAGACTTGGCTTTTCTCTCATTTGTTCTGTGTGTTTCTCAATCAGACATAAAAATCATTCTGCTTGAAATTACCCATCTGCTCTCTTGACTCAGGACAAAGCTACAAAAAAATCAAGACAGATCCTTCTCCTCTCCCTACTCTGTGTTCTTGACTATTGTGTTCTTGAAAACTACAGTCACCCCTGAAAGCAGATTTTTATTTGCATTTAAACACTTCCCTGAAATATTTGCTGTAGTAAAGGAGGAAATGAGGGAGGGGCGAAACGCAAAAGTCCCAAGACAGCATAAATCCTGAGAACTTCAGGTCTGAAAGTGTTATAATTGAGTTGTTTGTGGCTTAGAGCATTTCTCACAAAACTAGACATTAAGTTTACTTTGAAACATTAAGCTCAAAACATTTACTTTTTACATTAAGCTCACTTTGAAACCATGATTTGGATGACTTGTCACGTTATGCTTTGCGTGTGGCTTCTTTGTGTATTTGTTTCTTAAGGAAAAAACAAGATTTTTTTGTTTATCCCACTTGAAAAGATTCACATTGGAAAATTAAGAACTTGATAGAAAAAGTGTAAGGTTTCTAAGCTCACTGAATTCCTCTGTGATGTTTTCCATACCTCTGCTGATAATGCAAGTAAGGATGCTTAGAAAAGGGGTAGAAGGAGACAGCTTGGTTGTATTCCTCTTCAACTTCTAAAAATATCCCAGTATTGTTTTGAGAAATCTGCAGACTAAGCACCTTCAGATGATTCAGCTGAAAAATTTATTTACATTTTCAAACTTATTACTGTGAAAGGAAAAAATGCAATTTTCTGGTTGCAAACTTCTCTTAAGGGTAACTGACTCTTGCTTATTTTGTAACATTTGTATTTGCATTTGAGATCGATTGCTCCTGTCATCAGGTGGCTGGCACAACTGGAATAACAGGCTCCTTTCTGCCAGTTCCTTTTACTGATTTGACAGAAAGAGCTGCTGCAAATAGTTGCAGCAGGTCCTGGAGAAGCACAGGTCACATTTGTTTTCCTGCTCTTCCCTTCCAGCAAAATGGGCATCACAGGAATGAGCGCCGAGGAAGGGGTGTGGGGAGGTGACACAGCAGCTTCTTGATGGCACCGTATGAGTGCCCCGGGATTATCCTCTAATTGGTGCCTCTGGGCTGGCGGAAGATGATGTGGTGCAGGAACAGGAGCATAAAGGAGGAATGCAGGAGGTTTTGAGGGCTGATAATGCCTTCCGTGAAGCCTGGAGAACAAGCATAATAGGTTTCAACCAGAGACCAGTGAAATAATACTTTAAAGCCAAGCCAACAACTGACTGACCCAGGAAGGATAATTAGCAAAGCTGAGCAAGAGCAAGGTGCACTAAGGCCCAGCTTGCATTATGCTTTGACAGAGACTGGCTTAAATTTCTCCACTTCACTGTGTTTCTGTTCTCTCATCTTGGCCCTATGTATTGTGGGGCCTGTTTGAGCTGCAAGATCTGAACTCAGTCTAGTTAGGACATTTCAGCACAGATCAAATTAAATTCCCTACTTCCCCCTCCCATGACCCTTGCTGTGACATTTACAGCATTGAAGTAAATTGTTATTTTGAGCTGCTTCTGTATTTCCCTGGAACCCAGCAAGGGGAAGGAGCCTCTTTATGCTGGCAGTGGGGGAGTTAACTTTGCAATAAAGCTACAGAGAGTCAAATAAATCCAAATCGTTATTAGTCACCTCAGGATCAGATCAGACATTGGCCATTTCGGGAATCCACAAGGGATTTTTTTCTGACTCTCTCTTCCTTCCAATGGTTAAGTCACAACCTGCTTGAGGCCCACTGATGGCTGTGCACAGTCTGGGCTCAGCACTGGCTCCTCAGAGCCTGACATGTAAACAAGAACTACAAGATTTCACTAATTCCTTACAAAAACTAGATTAGCCCATCCCTCTTCATAGCTACCAAGCGCTTGAAAAGATTTGGAAAAAACAAATCAAGCCTTTATTTGCTAGCAATTGCCTACCCAGGAAGAGCACTTAACAGGCATGCAGAGAGACTGTGACATTTCTCCCGGTTGAAGGTGAGATTCCCTATTGCTGGATTTTTCTCTCTTCTTTTTGCCATGGCCTCACACTGGGGAACCTCTGAAGGCCCAGATTCTGCAAAAGGTGGAGAATCCTGTTAAATCAGCCCTTGTGTAAAGGCCTGGCCCTGGACATCATGCAGGGTTGGGAGTACATGGCAGTGAGAAAGCTGTTTTCCCTCTCCTCCTTGGGGACTGGACTGCAGGACATGCAGTTGGTCGGCTCTGCAGTCCAGTTGTGGACTGATGGGTGTATGGGGCTGAGTTTTTCAAGCTGCTTTGGGTTAAACTGAGCCCTGTAGAAACAAAAGCCATTTCCTCCCATCAAACCATGGTCCCACATCTGACACAACCTTTGTGGTGGTGAACTCCCCAAATCTCCTGCAGACAGGCTGTCACCTTGGCCCATCTGCCCACTAATGTCCTTCACTTGCAAGTGGACAGCTGACAGTGGAGTTAACTACATGCACCTAATTTTCTCATATTAATAAATTCCTGCTTCCTCCCACATCAGCTTTTCCTTTGTCGTCATCACATTCCCCACTCGCTGTCCAGCCTAGCCCCAGCCCTATGTTCATCAATATTCTGCTATTATTAGCTGGCCCAGAAATGTATGTTATAGCACCAGTACCATGAGAGCTGCAGGGTGCATTTTTCTGCATTATTGATGTCCTTCTCTCTGCTGTGAAAATATCACCTTCCTATTCTCTGGCGCTTTCACTCTGTAGTGTTGGTAAAGCAGAAATATCTTTCATCCTGCTTTTGACCAGTCCCCTTTCCCTGCCATTAGGAGAGATGGTGATGGCTTAACAAAGAGCATGAGGGAAGCAGAAGTGGGTTCTCACACCTGGTGGTGCCTTGGGTAGATGGACTCAAAACTGGCTGAGCTGGCCAAGTGCCCTGGCCCCAAAGCTGACAACTAGAAATAATTGTGTTTGTTCTTACAGGGCAATTTATGCTGACTGCCCTAAAGGTGGGCTAATCCCCCAGGGCTCAGGAATGTGAGGAAGAACTGAAAAACCTTTATTACTTTGTTGCTGAAGTAGGTATTTTCAGTAGTAGTTGTATTTCTTTTCTCATAAAAGGCACACGTAATAACGTAACCAGCTTCCTTACTAGTGGTATTGAGGCCAGCTGAGATCAGAATAATTATTTTAAAGTAGAAAATATGGTTGCTTTTTTGTTTGAGCATGGTTCCATTGCCGCTTCTGTTTTATCCACTCTACTGAATTTTGCTCTTGACTTCTCAAACACTTTGCTCTACCAGTGCTGGGTTGTTTAGGCAGATTAATTGCTAAAATCCGTCCTTCTATACCTATGTAGCTGGAAAAGTTTCTCTCGTGCATGAGCTTGGTCACTGGAAGCAGGGGCTGAGGGCTGGGTACTTCAATGCCCTCGCAGCCATTACCAACCTGATTGTTTTGATTTTTTTTCTCATGCTTTTCAAACCCTGTTCTGTTCTGTTCTAAACTACACCTATGGGAAAAATATTTACACTTGGGGCTTTCCTCAGTTAGGGGTGTTTTTCAGAGCTGGTCATAATCTCTAGTAATACCTCTTCTTCAACTGAAAAGGAGAAAATTGTTTTTCAAATGAAAAGTCCACAGGATGTAGACTCAGAAAGAGGCTTGACAACCTTCTCACTTTATAAAATGTTTCTCAGCAAGATATAAATCTTTCTTCCTTGTTGCTGTTAGACTCCTGCCACAGCCATATGGCACACAGACACTTGGATCCGGTGTTAATCTGTTCTCTCCCATGCCAGCATTGGTCATGGTGTCCCCCGTGGCTGTGGGGACACAGGGTACCACTGCAGGGAAGGCTGAAGGAGGGAGCCAGGGAGAGCCAGGAACTGCCTGTCTTGCTCAAATATCTGCAATTTCAAGTGGTGTGGCTGTTCCCTCAACACAGCCTAGAGGTGTGTGGCTCTTGTCATAGTGCAAGGCATTTTAGCAGCTACCTATCACCAAACAGAAAAACTTTTTCCCCCCCACAATCCTTGTCTTTGTCACCTTCTCCCACCATTTACTCCTCAAACTGTGCTCCTTGAATGCTTTGAATGAGCTGGTTAAATTGTTATGTTAGAAAATATCTGCTCCTCCCTTTTTATAAATTTTATTTTATTTCACATTTTTCAGAGCTTGCAGGGCTAGCAAGCTGGATCAGCTAGAGCATATGGCTAGGGTCTGAGAGAGTTGCAGGGCTCTCTCTTGGGGCTCAGCCCATACTCTGGGGGCCCATGTGACACTTGTCCCTATGCCTTGGGTGTCAGGTGATGCTACTGCAAGGCTGTGGGTTCTTGCATGAACCAAGCAGCAGCTGAGGCAAGCGTCCCACCAGGGTTTGGTTCTGCTTTGCAGATCCTCTCTGACAGCAAGGAGCCAATTTAGTGTGTGCTGGTGTCTGCTTCTCCAAGTCTGGGCCCCAGAGAGCTCATGGACTTACACTGGCCAGTGCCCTGCTCCTTGGAAACCTCAAGGACGAATGCTGGCCGGTGCTCTGCTCTCCAAGAACCTGTTGTCACTGCCTTTGGGCATGGTGAATAAACACTGGCTGTGACATTGGCACCTTTTCCTGTAGACCTCTAAGACTCACAGGGACACCAAATTAATGCCACTGTTCTCAGGGGTTTATGTTACACTCATCTCCCCTCTGACATCCATTCCTGCTGCTCTCTGGGCACATGTGGCTTCTACAGTCCTCTGGCCTTTTTCTACTTTCCGAGTGTTGCCTCAGGGTGGGAAGATGAGCACACTGTACAGCTCTGTGAGACTGCTTGATGCAGGATGCTCCAAATCATGCATGACAGGAATGGAAAGATGCCACTTGATAGTTGCCTTGAGGAACAGGTCTTACTGAGCCAGCTGACTGTGCAGCTGGAAGAGGTTAAAAATTAGCCCTGCAATAATATATGTGAGTAATTGACTTTCTGCTGTTTTTGTAAGTAGTGTCAGTGTCATTCCAAATGACCTGAAGTGGGAAAGGGCAGGGGAGAGGGAGGAATGGGGTGGGGATGGGCAGGAACTGGAAATATTTGTGGCCTATTATATCAAACAAAGAAAGCCTTTGATTTTTGTAGAGGGAGAGATACTTTGGTAATGCTCCTCTGCACGTCTCTCTTGAGAGGATTTTATGTATGTTTTCCTCCATTACACCAAAGTTATACTTACACATTTAATTTACAGTGCCAAGAATGTTGAGTCTTCTCTTTACCATTCATGCACTGAACGTCCTCAAAGGACACAGACATGAAGAGGGGATTCTTGAACATCCCTGCCATGCAGGGACCAGGTGACTTCTCCTTACTTCAAAAACACTTAACGCAGTAAGGCATCTTTAGCAAAACCAGAGATGTAGCACAAAAACCAGTTCCCCCACCATGCTTCATTTTACTGCAGAGTTAACCTGGCCCCATCTCAAGCAGAGACCTGCCATATTTCTGTGACCTTGATGAGGCTGTGCTAATCTGTGTGTGTCTGGCCACAGAGCCAGACTTCTCTGGTGCTCAGAGGCTGTGTGTTTATTTTGCAGCCACTAGGTTGCCACAGAGGAGCTACAGGAGGTGCATTGGAGAATCACTAGAATTTAAATTACTTTTATTTCATTTTCCTGTCTGCAGTCACAGGGTAAAACAGTTATGGTCTAGTCCCAGGTTCTGCACTCTACAGCCAACCACATAATCTGGTTTGGACTAGGAGCACACTCTGACCTGTCAGAAGTTTCTCTTCTGTGTATGGCAAGAGCCACTGATTTTAATTTGAGCCAGAACATGAGTTAACTGTGCAGTGGAGAAACATACCCTGAGCAGCTTCTCAGGATGTCACCATAAGTCTACAGTTGTGGGAAACAGAAGGGTAAGACTTGAATTTCTGGTGTTAAAATTGGAGAGAAATGATATTGCAGTTTTAGTTGCAAAACTAATGATATTTAGTTTTGTTTGGGTTATTTTAATTCTTCAAAAAGAAGTCACCTTTTAAGAATTCCTTGGCTGTTCCTGACCAGATGGTGTATGAGAAGCAATAGTGTTTTCTGTGAAAACAGCTCTGTCAGAGAAGGGAGGAGAAGAGAAGAGAAGAGAAGAGAAGAGAAGAGAAGAGAAGAGAAGAGAAGAGAAGAGAAGAGAAGAGAAGAGAAGAGAAGAGAAGAGAAGAGAAGAGAAGAGAACCTGTGCTGAAAGATCTGATTATGCTGGACCAAGTACAAAATCTATTATGGAGGTATTAATTGCTTGCACCATTTATGTAGTCACACATTACACCTGCTCTTTCCAGTTTGGGATGGAAAACACCAGTAGTGTTTTCCATCCCAAACTGGATGTGATGCTAAAATACCAGGAATTTGCAAGGAACAGGCCTGAGCTGGGTTCAACCAATGACTTAACATGACTTAAAAAGAAAAAAGTCACGCAGGAAAACCAGATTATGAGATTTGCCACCATTCAATTAAAAAGTCATCCTTTCCTGTTGTTCCATGAGCACTGGGCTTTCCAAGATCACCAGCCTTTCTTGGGATAATGACTCATGAACCTGATAGGAAAATGCACCTGTTTTTAGCCAGAGGTTAAAGCAGCTCTCCAGTTACCAGAGTAAACAAAGGGTTTATTTCTGTCCTTAGCAGTTACCCTGCAAAGTCCAGGAACACAGAAAGGCTGGCAGAAGCAATTAGGTTTGAGCCAAGTTTGCTGAAGTCAGTAGAAGGCTTGTGATGTCCATGGTAAGATGCTCATAGATGCCAGTGGGATTTGGCCCATGACTTTTGCTAGAGGGGAAATGGGAAAAAAAAGTTGGTGCAGTGATTGTGCCGGCAGTCAAGGACTCCAAGGAGCTGGAAGGTGTCTGCCATGGTGTGGGATACGTATTCCCTTCCCTGGCCCAGAGTTATCCACCTGTACTCTTGGCAAAAAAGCAGCTGTCAGTCACAGAGGTGTGATGGGTATAGACACATTCGAGACTGAGACTGATCAGACATTGCAGTAATGGCAACCATGCAAGTGGCTAAAATATTTGGAAATCAGAGTGTTGGATGTATTGGCTTCATGGAAGCTGAAAGGTTTTATGAGCCAGAAGTCACTTATTAATCCCAGCATGAGAAATGGGATGTGTTTGCTCTCCACTATGGAGATTGTTGAAAAATGCACACACAACATTAGCTTGTTTCAGGTCAGCACTCAACACGGTATAAAAACAAGATGGATTTTAGCCTTTATTTAACTGGATTTAATATGCATGAGCTTCAAAGTGCCTAAGGCCTTAAGGATGGTGACCTAAGGTCTGATTGAAAAAGCAACAGCACACTAAACCTTAAGCTTGTTTGTTAGACCATATGGCATGACTGGACCATGTGATATTTCAGGGAGACATTCTAGGAATAAAGTACCCAGCGCATCCAAAGCATTTGCCAAGATTTCTACCTTTACTCAGAAGAATCTGAAGACTGATCTTACCTGCCCTCTGCACCAGCATGGCACAGGAGCTTGGCTAGAACAGAAAGGTGACAGTGTTTCCAACCACACCTCCCTGAAAAATCTACAGTGCCCTAAGACAGAGCACATTGATACTTGGAAAAGAAATCGACCACTTGACTTTTCAGTTTGGGAGATCCATGTGGCTAGGAAATTCCAAATAACCAAATTTCAGAAAAAGAGGCAATCATCAAAGGCTCATTATCTTTATTTTTTATGTAGTATTAGCATGTCAGATAATGTGACAGTCATCTATTTGTATTTCTGTGACTGATTTCAGAGAATCCTATTCTTGGGTCTGGATAAAGTACAAAATCTCTCTTTTTCCTTTGGATAGCACAGCAGAGCTTTGTCTCATCTCTGTAAAGGATACCAGCCCTTAGCAGCCTCCAGGAATCACCTCAGTGGGCTGACTAAAGTCCACCTGCTTTTTCTCTGAACCACACAGCTCAGAAATGTCACATCCACATCCTCCTTGCCTGCTGAGTGCCACCCAGACACAGTGTGGTGAGGACCCCTGATGGGTTGTGCTGGCTCTGTGCTCAGCAGGGTGAGATTTGCTGCCTGTTGTGTGCAGCAGTGCACCCATCTGTGGCTGGGGAACAGTCCTGGGGGGCCTCCAATGCCTGACCATTTTCTGGCAAGGACACCTAGTCCAAGGTCCATTGATGTTGTGTGCTGGGCTGAGATTCCAGCTGGTGGTTTTGCTCTCCACACCCCATGATCTTGGAAGACCCTCATCAGACCTCTCCCTGGGGAAGCTGGTAGTTCCCTGAGGTTGGGAGTCTCTGGAATCCCAGGCTGTGTGCAGTATGGCCCCTACCCTTGGTGACTTGCTTGGGTCTGCCTTCAGTGCCTGAGCCATGGGATCAGGAAAGGACCAGCACTAGCACAAGGAATGGGGCAGGAGATCCTGCCCAAGTCACAGGGGCCTCAGCCTGGTCCTGTTGAAGGTGTCATGAAACTGCCCTGTAAAACTGATCCTCCTTAAAGAGTAATTTAGCATTCCAGAGGGAGCAGCTAAACAACAAATTTAATTTGATTTTCTGTGTCCTCTCTCTCATGTACACCTATTCATCCATGGACCCCATTAACTGTCTGTCAGCTTCCTGCTTCTGCTATGGTTGAAATTGTCCCATCATTCCATTTTATGCCTTTAACGAGTTGTTTTTCATTTTCTTGTACGTTATTGTTCTTTCACATCTCCTTTATCAGACTGTGTTCTTTTGCACCTTCCTTAACTCCCTATCTTTTAAAGAAATTATTTTTATATCTCAGAAGTGTTACATGGTTTAATCATGTTGGCTTACTTTTTCCTTCTGCTTTGAATATTTTTATTTGATGAGGAGTCTGCTGTATAGTGTCTCTAAACAATCTGATGTCATCTAAAAGCGTTTTACTGGTTTTAGCTACTGATTTCAATGAAATTCATCATTTCTGTGTGATTTCCCTTTTTAAAGCCAAACATTTAGCTTGATATTCAATCTATGTAGCTCTTCCAAGAACCTGAGTCACTTTTATCTTTCTCTCTCTGGCATGAACTGTTCTGACATTTATACTGTTTAAACCTGGTATGATAGTATTTTATTAATTAGTTGTTTTCTAGAAAGTTTCTCAGATACATAGATTGCCCATATCTTTATTTGAATTCCAGCATTCTAGTTCATCATCCCTTATTTTCAGATCACTGCCATTTGTACCAAAATAGTTTTAAGAGTGGTTGGGTACTAGCTACTATTTTTGTGTGCTTTGTATGTGTGTGTGCACGTGCATATTACTTAATTAGGGTTTCATTTACAGAGACCTGCTTTTTCTGCTTCCACTTACATCCATTACCTTCTGTCCTACCCTTTTTCTTAACAGAGAGGTTTAAGAGCTCCAACTAAACTGTGCATTCTTCCACTTCTCCCCCCCGTCTTTAATTTAGAACTCTTTTTTAACACTGACTCCATTAAGTCCCAGATCCTTTCTGTCTGATTTACATAGAGATCATTTTTTCTACATACGCTTCACTTTTCTCTGTAGCTTTCCCCTTTTCTAATAAACCCAGCAATGTTTATAACAATAGTCTTGCAAACTTCAAACATTTATTTTGCATACATAGAACTATTTAATATCACTTATCGTTCATCTCCAGGTTTTGAAGTGCTCTCCCATGCTGCTCACTTGTGGTCTTCCCCTTGCCACAGTTAATATCACAATCAGTCATGCTGGAAAGTTACACCCAGCCAATGTTAGGAAATGCTCCCTCCTGCCTTGTAAATCCCTGGTGCCACCAGCAAGAGTGGAGGAAGAGGCAGAGGAGGAGGAGGAGGTGGAGGGGGCAGCATTCCAAGCATATGGATTCTCAGGCAAGGGAAATGAAGCTGGGTACGTCACACATGCTGCTTATCACGGTCACATTCGCTCATGGTGAAATCTTTCCCACTGAACAACGGCTGGGTTTCTCACCATGTGCTATTCCAGTGGGAATTTTGTGCTCCTTGGAGATTTCACCCTCGCTGCATTTTCACGGTACCTCTCAGGCAATGGAGCAGCCCCTTCCCTCTGCCCCAGCTGTGCCATTCTTCCTGTCCCTCCTCTGTGCAGGCACAGGTACTCACCCAGCCCACGAACAGCAAGGAACAAGATATCACAGCAGTGTCTCTGTGGTGTTAAACTGAAGCTCTTCCACGCTCCTTGAGGTGGGCTCTGCAGCATGGACAGGCTTTGTGTTTACAGCATTCTCCTGTCCTTTAGACGCTTTCCTGTTGTATTGCACAAGTCTGATCAAAACTGGGATGCACTGTCTCAGGAACAAGCCAGGCACAGGATGAGGGACAGAGATGTGATATACACTCAAGGAGGACAAGTGTGACTCCTCTCCCATTTCCCACTCTAGGTGCTTCCCAAGGCTCCCACCATGCCGACTTCCCTCTGATCCATGACCGCGACGCTGGGCGTCAGACGTCACCCCAGAGCAGCACAGCTCTTTCCCAGGAGATAAGTGAGGGGGTTTTTGACTACACAAGAGCTCTCCTGAGCTTTCCCATGCTGGGAGGGAAGGTGGGAGGGAGGAGATCCGGCTTCCTCCCTGTCCAAGCGCCAGCCCCGTGGGCCTGCCATAGCACTGCTGGGAATATCCAGGGGCATTATGCAATTTGCAGAGGCGGTTTTTCATGCAGCCTGGCAAGGCAGCGTCTGGTAATGGCTCTCCCTTTGTTTGTAGCACACAATCGAGCTCATGATCTTCTCTCCAGTGCAGGCAGCCCACGGTGTTATGTCCTGTACTGCTGTGATGACGAGAACAGAGTTGTGCACAGGACAGGGAGCCCTGCAGCGCTTTCATCAGTGAATCACTGCTCCAGGTGCTCATTAGGCACAAATCATTAATGGTCTAAAAGGACTGGAATAATCTAACTAGGCTCCCGGTGAAAGTGCAGATTGTCTCTTTTTCAGGAGGCATGGGAAACCCTTCTTAAATCTGTTTTTAAACTTTGAATTTGGCTTCTGAGTAATGCCACTGATTTCATTTTTCAAAGGTCACGGGAGAATTCTCTTCTGCTATCTCCAAAAGGCATGACAAACATTCCTGTTACAAAATAATGAGTTGTTCAACACAATGCTCTTACCAATTACCTTGTAATAAAGGTATTTGCAGCAGGTACAGTAAGATAAACCAGTTTGTTTCCTAATGTTTGTTTCCTAGTGTTATTCAAAGAGGAAAAAATTGGGGAAAGGCTGTAGCCATTTGGTGGTGAGTTTGAGGAATAAATATAATTTTATGTATTTGCTGAATGTTTTAGTGGGTCTTAAAAGATCCTTTAATAGATTTAAAAGTCTATTTATAGACTATCCCTTTTAGAGGTTGGAAAATGTGTTCACTTCTGTATTCTATGTACCTATTTAAATTGCACCCAAATTTAAAATTCTCCATAACATTAATTTAGCACCTTTTCTGAATACTTCCTCTCATATAGTCTTTATTTACAGGATCCTGTGTTACTTTCCCCAGTATCATTCTGCCTCCTGCATGAGAGCTCTTTCACATTTTGGACTCAAATTCCCTCGTAACACGGTGGGCAAAGGAGTCAGCCGTGCAAGAAATTAGAAGCAAAGAGTACAGTATGTTACTGAATGCAAATCTGGGTTTGTTTGGCAGGAGGGAGACCAACCCTGCCCCACCAGCAGCAGCGTGCTGGCCTGTGGGTGAGAAGTGTCACTCAAATCCGGTTAGACAAGTGTGTGCCTGCCTCCCTGACCTCTTCCACTTGGCAGTCTTTTCTCTGCATTTTTGCCTGAGAGGCTAATGTGGGAGTGAACAATGGGAACCAAACTGCCCCTCCAACCTCAGGCTGGGCCCAGGACATCCCAGTGCACATGCACTGGCTGATTGGCTGGGTGGGGGCAAAGAGAGATTTTATAGCTCTGGCATGCGGGTAGAGTCCAGTGCAATCAGCCAAATGTTTTTTCACCAGCATGAAATAAGAATGAAACTAGGGAGATGCAGCCACATTTGATGAAAAGGCTGTCTGTGGCTATGTAATAGGCAGACGTTCATATTTGCTTTTGCTGCAGAAGAGGAAGCAGTGTAACAGCTCTCTGGAGTGAGTATCCCAGGAGAACACCTATTTTCTTGGGGCTGGGGGCTGAGAGGTAACCCCCAGCTGGAGAAAGGACATCCATGCTGGATTTCCAGTTTCTGTCTGAAAAGCTGGGTGACCTTTACTGCTTCAACAATGCCTGTGCAAACAGAGCTCCCCACCCTGAACTTTGGTTCACACACCACCAGTTAAAAGAAAGACATTGTAGTTAAAGCATCAAGAAATAGGTACAAAGAAGAAAAGTGCCTGTAGCGCTGCCACCAAGTTCTGCATATTCTCAGATTAATATACAGACTCTAGCCCCAGAGGGCACTTTTTCTCCTACTTGTTTCATTGTGTTGTGTCTGGGCTTTGCAATAACTGTTGTGTGGGGTAAACCATGACATCTTTGTATTACGTGCATTTGTGTCCAGCCTCAAAACGTTATTTCATTCCCTGAGGTGAATGCTGTTATCAGGAGAATGAAGTGTCCCAGTCCCCTGGTAATTATTCATTGGGTAAGTTTTAATGTGTGCACACAGTGCTGGCAGCTGCCAGTGGATCACACAGGAGAGGTCTTTGAGCCATGCTTATGTCAGCTTTAGGGAAGGGATGGGTGAATAACCAGAGTGCAAATAACAAAACTAGAAGATCAGGAGAAGTTTGCCCAACACTCAAGCCAAAACCTTCTCTTTTCATCTCAAGGCCAAACTTGCCATTCAGATCAGAAGGCTGGGAAGACTTGAGGTCAATTTGCATCCACATCTAGAACAAATCAGAGCTGCACTGAGGCAAAGCAATGTTTGGGATCACAAACCTGTGACTGTTTGTTCTACTCATACTTCTTGAGGTCTGAAAAATGCTTTAACTTCTTGCCTTTTTTTTTTTACACTTGTTCCCCATCTGACACCAAGATTCCTGTTTTCCTGTTCAGAAGACTGCCTCTGCAATATTTACTGATATTTCTCTGAAAAAGAATTGTTTGCAGCCTTAGTTGCATGAGTTTTGCATGGAGAATGTCTGTTAGTAGATGTAGGCACAAGCTAAGGAGCAGCACACAAAAACCACAGTGGACATTATACCAAAGAAATCAAGTGAGTGGAAAGGTATTAATTGGCTGGCAATTAAGAGTGGGGGATTGATGAGACACAAATCTCAGAAAAAATCCTGTTCCTCTGGGTGGACTCCCAGAGAGAGGCCTATGACTGGACTGTTTGATGTAGGAATTTGATACAGGTTGGATGGACTGGACTTCAAGGCTTATTTAAATTTAATCCAATATAGTACAGGTGCTTGGGAGTTGTGAGGAGCAAAGCTTTTCTTTCATGCTTCAGCAGTGAGGATGTACTAAAGGGAAGAGCACTGGTGACATTACAGCTCTTGGGGCTCTGGAGATTCTGCCTGTTTGGCTTTTCTTTTCCGCCGTCTTCTGTTCTATCTGTCTGTTACTCACACACAAATTACATAATATATCTCCAGCTAGAACTGCATCTGCCTGCTTAATGGATGGCTTATTATCTAGGGAGGCAAACAGGGAGGGTAAAAGATTTTATGTGCCAATAGCACTGCTGAGATGTTCATGTGCATTACAGGAGAAGGAAAGGGTGTAACACGTCTGTCCCAATTTATAGTCAGATGGGCTGAAAGAGTCAAGGTGTAATGAAGGTCAGCATAGCCGGGTATGGAGTAGAGGCAGTGGAATTTACTCTCTTGACATAAAAGCAATTAATTCTCCAGCAAAGTCCCTCTTTCATGCAGCAGAACAGAGTGAGGCAGTCTTCTCTATATTTGAAAGTACTCCCACAGCTTTGATCTTTTCCATTTTCTGGAAATGTAAGCTTGCAAAGAGGGTCTGGCCTCATCTGGGATGATGTATTGGGCCATGTGGTGCTGGCCTTGCAGAGCAGCGTAGGCATGCCTGCTGTTCCCTGTCCTGCGTCATTCTGGAAAGATCTCCAAACACTCTGGTTACTGCAGCAAAGGCAACATGCTGCTGCACTGCCCAGGTACCCTGCCTGCTTGGAAATGCCATGACATCACTTCTCATAACAGAGGGTTTTGTCCACTTCCAGTCACACAGACGATGTTTAGCTATGAATGAAAATGAAAAAGCAAATGAGAGGGAACAAAGTCTCCTACCAAAACTCCATCTCCAAGGGCCTTAAAATGTGGAAGTATATAACCGTATGGGATTGAAAGCAACCCTTCAGCCCTGCATACTCTTCAGTGTCAGATATATCCCATTCCAATCAATAGATTATAGGCAATCAAATGTAGGCTTTTCTTTTATTAATTGTTAAAATAAACACTCGCTTTGAGCTCAGGACAGAGTTGTGTTGGCACCAGGTATCAGGTCCAGTTTCAGTAGAGTTTGTGGCAGATATGTACTGATTGAACCATATGGTGGGGGGGGGTTGTGCTCCCTTTGCTGGCAGGACACCAGAATGTTGCTTTGGGTTCTCCCAGACAAAAAAATCCACTGAAGTTTTCATTTCACTCACTGTAGTTTCATTTCATTTCACTGTCTGACTAACCTTCTTCTTACTTGATTTTCTTTTATTTCCTCTATATGTTTCCCATGCAGAAAGTTAAAGATTCCAAGTTGCATTTTGAACAAGTTCAAGATTAACTTCTCCATTTATGTGAGGTGACCCTGGATTTTGGTAATAAAATGTGCTGGAATTGTGGGTAGAGGAAAAAAGAAGATTCCTCAGTGGGAACAAGTGCTGATGACTTTAACAAAGTCATGGTGTAATATGCTATTCTGCTGACTTTTGCCTTGTTTAATTACCTTCTGAATCCCAAGAANTGTGGCATTTACTTTCTTGAGAGAGGGAGGGGGGGAGGGAGAGAGAATGTGTGTGTACGAATGGACTTACACTGCCAAGTCCCCCCACTCTTCAGCTGGAAATGACTGCCAGCCTCTCTCCACGTTGTAGTCAGAGTAATGATGGCTTCTGATTTGTATTTTGGGGCTGCTCTCAGTATGCTTGGCTCACCCGTGCGTGCAAGGCAATTACTCTGCCTCCTGAAGAGCTCCTCACTTCTGTCGTGGCAAGTCTGAAACAGGTACAGCCTCCATAGACACAGCAGGGGGACTTGCAGCATCACAGCATCTTTGTGCAGTTGCAAGNCTCCCAGAGAGAGGCCTATGACTGGACTGTTTGATGTAGGAATTTGATACAGGTTGGATGGACTGGACTTCAAGGCTTATTTAAATTTAATCCAATATAGTACAGGTGCTTGGGAGTTGTGAGGAGCAAAGCTTTTCTTTCATGCTTCAGCAGTGAGGATGTACTAAAGGGAAGAGCACTGGTGACATTACAGCTCTTGGGGCTCTGGAGATTCTGCCTGTTTGGCTTTTCTTTTCCGCCGTCTTCTGTTCTATCTGTCTGTTACTCACACACAAATTACATAATATATCTCCAGCTAGAACTGCATCTGCCTGCTTAATGGATGGCTTATTATCTAGGGAGGCAAACAGGGAGGGTAAAAGATTTTATGTGCCAATAGCACTGCTGAGATGTTCATGTGCATTACAGGAGAAGGAAAGGGTGTAACACGTCTGTCCCAATTTATAGTCAGATGGGCTGAAAGAGTCAAGGTGTAATGAAGGTCAGCATAGCCGGGTATGGAGTAGAGGCAGTGGAATTTACTCTCTTGACATAAAAGCAATTAATTCTCCAGCAAAGTCCCTCTTTCATGCAGCAGAACAGAGTGAGGCAGTCTTCTCTATATTTGAAAGTACTCCCACAGCTTTGATCTTTTCCATTTTCTGGAAATGTAAGCTTGCAAAGAGGGTCTGGCCTCATCTGGGATGATGTATTGGGCCATGTGGTGCTGGCCTTGCAGAGCAGCGTAGGCATGCCTGCTGTTCCCTGTCCTGCGTCATTCTGGAAAGATCTCCAAACACTCTGGTTACTGCAGCAAAGGCAACATGCTGCTGCACTGCCCAGGTACCCTGCCTGCTTGGAAATGCCATGACATCACTTCTCATAACAGAGGGTTTTGTCCACTTCCAGTCACACAGACGATGTTTAGCTATGAATGAAAATGAAAAAGCAAATGAGAGGGAACAAAGTCTCCTACCAAAACTCCATCTCCAAGGGCCTTAAAATGTGGAAGTATATAACCGTATGGGATTGAAAGCAACCCTTCAGCCCTGCATACTCTTCAGTGTCAGATATATCCCATTCCAATCAATAGATTATAGGCAATCAAATGTAGGCTTTTCTTTTATTAATTGTTAAAATAAACACTCGCTTTGAGCTCAGGACAGAGTTGTGTTGGCACCAGGTATCAGGTCCAGTTTCAGTAGAGTTTGTGGCAGATATGTACTGATTGAACCATATGGTGGGGGGGGGTTGTGCTCCCTTTGCTGGCAGGACACCAGAATGTTGCTTTGGGTTCTCCCAGACAAAAAAATCCACTGAAGTTTTCATTTCACTCACTGTAGTTTCATTTCATTTCACTGTCTGACTAACCTTCTTCTTACTTGATTTTCTTTTATTTCCTCTATATGTTTCCCATGCAGAAAGTTAAAGATTCCAAGTTGCATTTTGAACAAGTTCAAGATTAACTTCTCCATTTATGTGAGGTGACCCTGGATTTTGGTAATAAAATGTGCTGGAATTGTGGGTAGAGGAAAAAAGAAGATTCCTCAGTGGGAACAAGTGCTGATGACTTTAACAAAGTCATGGTGTAATATGCTATTCTGCTGACTTTTGCCTTGTTTAATTACCTTCTGAATCCCAAGAANNTCCCAAGAAGCTGAACCGTGCCTCACCAGCTCATTGTGTCCCCCGGGTTTGCTCTCCCCAGCAAATAGGTGCTTTCCCTGCAGTCTCTGGAGGCTCTTTGTTGCTGTTCTGGTACATCAAATGTGTTTGTTTTGCACATTGATGTTTGTGTTTTCCGCACTGCTTGTGTTTTCCAATTCCTTGGAGCACTGAGGATGCTGCTGAATTGTCAGAATCATGGTAGGATGCTGACTTGAGATTACTGTCAATGGCCTCATTATGTTANATTCCTTCCTTCTAGCCAGCACTAGCATTGTTGTGGCTGGAAAATTAGTCATTTTGTGAAACTGAGCTGGGAGAGAAGCAATGCTGTGAGGAAAAAAGTAATTAATTCCCTGTCCACTTCCTTTCTGGAGGAATACAGCTAGGTGTGGCCAGGGCTAGGGAGGAGTTGGCACCTTAGTCTGCTCTGCTCCTTCCAGAAATTCTTGAGGAAGAATATCAAAGATGAGGATATTGACTGCAAATCTTCTGTCTTTATGAAATGGAGACTTGTGCACAGCTCATATCTCTGAATCAAAGGGAGCAAGCTCTTTGCCTTCCTCCCTCCCTGTTGCCAGGCCATCAGAAGCTAGTTGGCATATCCCTTATTAAAGGAAATGTGGTCCTTCCTTTAAGCTTGTCTGCTCGATGGTGTTCTGTAAACACAGACCAGTAAGGTGTCGCAAATCCTATCCTGTTACCAGTATTCAACGGCAAATGAAACACCCTCAAGCTTAGCATATTATCATTTCATGAATTCACAATTAAGGACGTAGATAAGATTAATTACTTCCAAGGTGACTCTTTACAATTGTCTCTTTATAATGGAGTTTGTAACCAGCCCACTGGGGCTTTGTCACCAGGAGAAATCACAGATAATTTAACAGTTGGATAGAAAAGCTTTATTTAACAGGCCTTTTGCTCCTTCCCTTATAGTTCCCTTAAGAGAAAAAAAAGTCCCTAGGCAAAAGCACATCCAACTGATACTGAACTTGAAAAAGAACTGTCTACAACTGGGGTATTTAATTTATTTCTGTTGCTCCAAGTAAAAATATTTTAAGCATCATGTTCTTCCAAAGCCTCTGAATGGATGAAATGTAGCAATATTGCAACAGAAAAGATCTGTACATGCTGGATAGAGTGACCAGATCTCTGACAGCTTTTTTTACTACACAAAATGCTGAGACAAGAGGAAGAAAGGAGATTGTGAATTCTACTACAAAACATCAACTGCATATTTATTGTCTTTTATTGTCTTTTTAATCTTCCTTATGAAAGGGACCAACAAAAATGCTAGCTCCCAGCTGACAGGAAGAAGGTAAAGCAAAACCCAGCATGCCACAAGGAACAGGATACAGATGGGTGGGATTTCCCCAGAGGAGATGCCGCAGCCTAAGAAAGACCCCTGTTACTCCTGCTCAGGCAAAATGCTGATGTTAGTGTGAGAAGAAGGAGACAGACTCTCTGGTCTGCTGTGGGCTATATACCACAACCACAGCTTGACCAGAAAGGCTACATTAATTTTATGGTTGTTCCTGGCCTTCCAGTATACAGACCAGGAAGCATTATCTTTAGATGTACATGATAAATTTATCCCACATGAGCCAATCATTTCTTTTTTCTTTCCCAAGGCAGCATTAAGAGAAGTTGATTAGTAGTCACCGTGCTTGAGACTCAAAGTTCAAGTAATAAAAAGCCCTTAGCTATACCCTTCAAAATCAACAACAGAAGTTGAGATTTCAGGGTGACTTTTTTATAGGTGGCCTATTCTGCATTTTGAGGCTTCTTACTGCCTACATTTTTCAGTCTGTGAAGTAGAAGGCTGTGTTTTTACTTTTGGTATTAACTCCTGAGGCTCTCAGCTCTTGCTCCAACTCCTGAGAAGATTGGCTTCCTGGGAGAAACCTTATATCACAAGATCAGTGGTAGATGCCCTGTTTAAGCTTCTGAATTTTAATGCAAAAGACCACAGGAGTTAGGTGGGAATTGTGCAACTCCCTTGCTGTCCTTTTCCATTTTCTGATGAGCACTTGTCTGCTCCCTAGTTACAAGATCACAAAGCAGTTCACTTCATATTCCATATGAATATTCATATTCCTGAAATATCAGCAAACTCTCCTCCACAAAGCTGAAAATGTTTTGAATATTAAAATCAGGGTGAGATTTTTCAAGTTTGTCTGGGGGTGCAGAATGACTTGTCCCCACTCTAGCATATGTATTGCTAGAGTGACTGGGCAGCTCTGCTTGGGACATCATGACTGGAACTTGTCAGTCTGTCACGGGCTGAGAAGGGGCAGCAGCAGACTTGTGCTGTGAGTGCTGGCCATGAACATAGAGAAATCAGAGAGCTCCTGAGCTCCCAGTCTTCTGTGGGTGCCTGACTGCAGCTTGTTCAACTGTAAGTCAATCAGTGTAGTTAGCAGCTCTGCCTGAAAGGCATCTGTAGGACTGATTCATAACTGGGCTTCATAATGCATTGGCAGCATTTTTTTACTGCGTTTTGACAGAGCACTTGCATCACATCCTTCCTATGGCATGAGTTGTTTATCTCTGGATGAGGATTAGCACAGCACTGTACCATGGTCTAGCATAGCTGAGTAAGTGGGTTAGCGTAATCCTCCTGAGGATTGCTGTCCTGAAGGGATTCCTGGGAAGGCTTCAGGCTTGTACCAGGCTTTTAGATGATTTTAAATGAGATTTTTGAGGGGGGATTGTGGCATTCTATGTGATACAGTCTGTCTCCAAGACATCTGGGCAGTAGCTGGGTCAGCAAAGGCCATTGCAGAGCTTAAAGACAATTAGTATTGGTGTATGAAGAAAACACTACTGAGACCACAGGTGATCAAAGTATGTCTCTGACAAATGGGCACCCCAGTACAGAATTTAAACAGGGTCCTCCCTGGACAGTTGTGTTTGCTGCTGATGTCTGACACTTATAGATGTTGCTCCTCAACATATTTTTGTTTTGCATCAAAGCACTTGCAGAACAGCACATTATATGCAGCACCGCTCTTCAGTAGGGGGGTAAGCATGCTGCCACAGCACTGTCTAGACGCTTGGAAATCTGTATCCTAGTGTTTAGAAGAAAGAGCAAACTAGAGTTTCTCAAAGCCACAGTAATTTGTATCCTATATCTTCTCTTCTTTTTCACTATTAACTACTTGGTAAAATTCTCTGTTCTGAATTATGTAGGAAATTTGGTCCCCGTTCATGCATCTCAAGAGCAGAAGAGACCTTTGGATTAAAGTTACTAAACAATATTTTCCAGCACGAAAAGAAAGCAAGTGGTACCACTTTGTCTTAGAGAGACATTTCTAGACTAAGAAGGTCCTACACAATAACAACACAGAAGTTACAGCAGCTGCAATAGGAGCCTTGATGCTGAGGGAGATTTTAAGCAGTCCAGATCTAAAGCATATCCTTGTGCCCCTGGCAAGGATGCAGACTTCTCTCCCACACACCTCAGTCACTCATGAAAAGCCAAGTTCTGGAATTTTAAAAGGCAAAAATATTACAGCAACAGCAACAACAAACACAACAATCAGATGTTAAATGGTTCCTAATGATCTTATCATTAAGTGAGTTGTTTAATTAGGAAGAAGGAGAAAGAAGCACTCAACATTCTTCAGGACCTGGTCAGATATTTTACTGTCAGTCATGAACTTTGACCTTTCTGAAAAACTTTCTGTCGCATTGGGAATTGTGAAAAATGTAGGTCCCCTTTTCTCACAGCATTGCAAGCCTCCCTGTGGATCATCTTATCAAATTATTTAAATCTGCTCCCAGTCATTAAGATTTTCAGGCTGGTTTGAGAGGCTTCCCCTCCCCATCCCTGCTCTAGCCATGCCCACGCATTCTGTGCACTGTTCCCCCCACGCAGGGCAGATGTGGGTGGCCTGTCCTGTGACCCCAACTGCTGAAATCACCAGAGGCGTATTTTAGGAAGTTACAAAGAGGGGCTTAACCTGGGTTCACATGGCGCTCCAGTGAGAGAAATAACCCAGCAAGCTAAAACAGATCATTTTCTGCTGGATTAATGAGCTGAAGCAGATCTTACGAGCCCCAAAACCAACACAAAGAAGGCAATGGGAACTTCTCCCAGGAGCGAGAACGGGAACAAGGGACAAGCAGGGATGGGAGGAGGAACATTTCGTGTTGCTGGCCGCAGCAGCTCCACCGTGACGTGTCATTTCACCCTCTGTTGTGCCGTTGGGGTTGAAAATAGCCCTGCTGAAACAAAACAGGCTGTGGTTTGGGCCTGGGTGGATTTCAGTGTGCACGAACCTGGATCAGCTCCAGAGCACGGTTCCACCACTTCTTGCATTGGTCGCAGCAGAGGAAGTGATTTTGGGATGGGGGAAGCAAAGGGGGGGGGGAGTGAGACGGCCAGGGGGGATACTGAGCTGAAGGGGAAGGCAGTGGGATTTCTCAGCCTCGCTCAGTCGGAGGTGACTGAGCCGTGCTGTCCAGACCCCTCTCCTGCCGCTGTAGCCGGGCCGCAGGCGGTCCCCCTGGGAGGGTCTGGCCCGTCGGTGCCTCTCCCGCAGGAGCCGCGCTGCTCCGGCCGCTGCCCTGGGGCCGCTGCACCCGCTGTCCGACCGGGCTCCCCTGCCGCTGCCCTGGCAAGGCCCACGGGCGCTGATGGGAGACGGGCTGCGAGCCCAGCGTGCCACTTCCTCTGGAAATAGAGGCGGCGGCCCCCTCCTCCACCTCCGGTGACAATTGCCGTGACCTGAGCCAGACCTCCCCGCTCGCAGGGGAAGGGCCTGACCTTTGGGACCGTTGGTAGCATCTCCTGCAGCCGGTTAATCAGAGACTCTCTGGAGGTTCCAGAGAGTCACTTCAGTCAATTCTAAGCTGCAAGGCTTGAGAGGAAACAGCGACTGACGTATTAAACTTCATACCTTAGAGGTCAGACTTAGTCCACTGGCCTTCAACTGTGATGTGGGAGCAAGTTCAGTTTCCATTTCACTGCTAGTTGCCAAAATGAAATATCCCCATAATGCTTCTATCACAACCCTTATTGAAATTCAGGCTTTGATGCAATTGAACTGTGAAGAAATTTGGCCCTGCTTGTACTGTGCCCTATTTCACTATTAAAAGTAATTTTAATTTCTCATTGATGATTCCTGTTGCCAATCCCAGCCTGTAGTCCTTTATATATCACTGCAATATTTAAACACGGTTAGTTTTACCTCATGCCTGTAAAAGAGGGGAGTCCCTTTCACCCCATAGCTTAGGAAATGGAGGCACAGACCAGCTATTCTCAAAGTCAGTTGGGCATGCCCCATCCCTAGTGTGGATGCTCCATCTCTGGAATTGCTCAAGGCCAGGTTGGATGGGGGTCTTCGAGCAGCCTAGTCTAGTGAAAGCTGTCCCTGACCATGGCAGTAGACTTGGAACTAGAGAATCTTTAAGGTCCCTTTTAATCCACACTATTCTAAGGTTCTATGATTGTCCATGGCCAAGAAAGGATCTAAACCCAGAGCCCTGGGTTTAGATCCTTTCTTGGCCATGGACAATCTTTGTCACCTCACATGTATGCCTTTTATTTTTAATCTGGTCTTAAGTGACTACCTATGTTTAAGGTACCAGACTCTCCATGTTAATTTAAGTACCTAGGATCCCAGACAAGTTTTTAATAGCTTATGGGCACTTTGGACAAAGCATCAGGTATCTTTTTGTGTTCTAGGAGGAAAAATTGGGGTCAGAAAACAAACTTTCTCAAGGAGCAGGAGAGAGGACCTGAGCTCCAACCTGTCTGAGAGCATATACTTGAAAGAACGGCTGATTAGGTACAGTGCAAACTTTATTCTTTTCTTCCCACAAGTGTAAACTTCATGGAGTTCATATATGTTATGCAGGAAAGACATCTCATTTAATATACCAACTCTGTGTACATAGAAAAAGTGTCAGAACCAGGATTGAATGTATGAATCTGGGGAGAGAAATCCCATTTGTGCAGCAGGGCAGGAGCCTGATTTTGATTATGATTGCTCCCCACTAGCTGGTCCCGATAACTTCATGACATATGAAATCAAGTAATCCTGCTTTGTGTAATATTTAAATTCATTTACAACCATCTCTCATGGCAAAGAAGATATACACCGTGTGTCCTCTGTTAATTGTATTTTTTTAAGAGTGCAATCAGCGAGCTTTTAGTTAGCTAGTTACCTTAACAGCCTCTGAGAAGGCTGTGCCTGCTTTCCTTCTCCCAGACCATGTACTCTGCTCCTGGAAAGGGCTGAGCTCTTGTGTTAGCATGAAACAAGAAGGTAAGGTGAAAAAGTGTAAGGTCAATCAAGCTCCACTTCCCCACAAGTAGGCATCTTGAGTTATGAAAACCCCAGGGAAAAGAGGATGCCGAGAGAGAGGGGCAACAGGTGGAGCAAACGTGGAACACATCCTGGCAAATCCATTTTGGACAAGTATTAGCACTTCATCTGTAGTGCACAGCAATGTATCACTGTTCCAGCTGCTGAGGCTTTGAATCTTGTGAAACTTGCTTAAAACCCTGAAGGAGGATTTAGCTCCTCAAGCTCCCCAACTTGTTTCAGCAGGGATTCGTGGGCAGTTGGCAATTATTGGCAGGACAGGGTGATGACCTAATGGCTGTACTGACATGAAGAAGAGAAGCTGAGGTTTGATTCAGGCTCTTTTTAGGAACTTTTAGCAGTGTTTTCCTTTTTCCCTATAAAATGCAAAGTAAAGATGCAAACCAGCGCTCGCGCGCGCGCGATCTCTCTCTCTCTCTCTCTCTTTCTCTCTCTCTCACACACACACACTCATACACACATGCACACACATGTGTGGGTGATTGACTTGTTTGGCTCTTAGCACCTTATCCTGGGCACCTGCTTGCATAGCTGTCACACCTGAGGTGCCTTTGGTATTTCATGAACTGCAAACATATCTTGTACTGTGTGGCATCCTCAAAAATCCCTAGGCTAAGCAGAGGAAATGTAAAGCTAGAGGGAAGGTGGTGTTGGAAATGAACAGGCCAGGGGGAAGGGAAGGTACAAGGGAAGGGGAAGAGGAAGAGGAAGGGGAAGGGGAAGGGAAGAGCTTTTGGAGCTATTCAAGATAAGATGGCTGGATAGGGGCCCCATGGGAGTATGCCAGGAGAGGGAGAGCAGAGCTGCTGACAGACAAGTAAATGCTGTGACAGGAAGCCAGTGCTGTCTGTGAGCTTGGAGAAGGAAGTGTAAGGGTTAGGGCTAGGGTTAAGGGTGTAAAGTCTTGAGCTCAATGCTTTTTCTTTGTGAAAGAGATTTTCCTTTCCTTAGTGGTACAACACTTTTCCTCTTATCCACCTAGTCTACAGACTTCAGGCTGTGCCTGTGCAACTGAGTGACCTTTGCAGGGAAAATTATAGATGGCTTCATCTTCCATGTGCGAAGCAAGAGTGAGACATATCCTAAAGGTCAGGAGCTGGCTTTGTTGGAGTTTCACATCTCCTGTGAACTCAAACGTTCCATGGTAAAATCAAATGAGAGCTCACAGGTGGGTTGCTGCCAGAGAGGGTAGAGAGGAAGGACACTGGGAGCCTGTGCCATGAGATGGACATCACCACTTGCTGGAGATTCACAGTGCGGGATTACGTGGGGCTGGAGACCAGCACAGGCAGTGGATCCAGGATTCTTCTCTGCATCCTATCTTCTGTGCCTGTCACAACTTCTCTCAGCTTTTTCCTCCCAAACCATAAAACTCAACCATGTACCTGTGCGTGCCCCAACTTTATTTACTGTCCCAACAGTACAAGCATGGGCAGCAGGTGAGATCCTTTGTGCCAGTGCCAGCACTAGCCCCACTTCTCTGGGTCTCAGTGAATCAGCTGGTGACATGTCCCCCAGCCTTAGCATGAGAGAGAACAAATAAATCAGTCTCTGTTGAGCTGAGATTGAATTTGCATACTCCACCTCCTCATAGAGATATTTCAAAGAAAACATATAATTCAAAAAACTGTCCACAATCTAAATAAGCCACAATCTAGCCCAGCTGCTCTGGGCTAAATCAAACAGCTGTTTGATTTGTGCTGTAGCTGTTTGCTTATTTAACATGTGACTTCAGGCTACAGCATTCACTGCCCATGGATATTACCACAGCAACAGCAGTAGCACATGCCACACTTTCTGCCTTCTGAAATGTAAAGCCCTGTCTCACAGAAGCTCAGGCAAGCCCTGGCTGATGGGAACCTCATCCTTGGTTGTTTAAACTTGATGGTTTAAAAATATCACTTACACACAGAGCAGATTCAGCAGCAAGACAACACTTTTCCCTGTTTCTCCAGTTTCCTGAGAGCACAGCCAGATGCTTTTAGACCATGTTAGGGATGTCCCAGGAGTTGTGGAAGGGGTGGCAGTGTTGGGACTGAACTCAGGAGGTGGAGAGAGAAATGACTAAGCAACTATCAATTGTAGGAGGTAGTTCCAGTATCAATTTATTATTGCACATTTGATCCTCTGCTGCAGATTGCTGTGTCATAATTCTGGTGCCAAGCGATTGTATCTTCACACACTAAAAAGAGATGGTAAGAGGTTGTGCTGACTCAATATTTTTAAGGCCTGAGCAAAGTCAAAAGAAACTAAAGATGGTTACCAGCATCTGAATCATGTAGTGCTCTGGTTGAAACAGGAGGGACTCTTCTCTTGTGGGAGATGCTTCATCATTTCAGACAAATAATTTGTGACTTGATCCAACTTTCAGTCATAATGGTAGAAAATTGGTAGGTCTTTTTGGAGCCTGACCTTCGTGAGCATTACTATCAGAGACTTCATTTGCAGTCATCACTGAAAAACAATCTCAGGTGTTAACGCAGAATTTACTGTGCAGGACCATAGTAAAAAAAGGTTTGAGAAGCATTGATATATGCTGTATCCTCTCCTGCTTTGTGACCTGGTCCAAGACATTATCAGCCATGGTCCTCCCTTGACTTCCTTGGGGAGTCTCTTCCACAGGGTCCCAGATTTGAGACACAAAATAGCAAAGAACCAGAGCAGCTTCTGTACAAACCACCGAGTAGACAAGCCCCAAACAGCTGGGAGGGGTCTCCAGGACCTGTGACATCTGGAGTGGCACAGGAGTGGCGACAAGAGAGCAGTCATTGTACTAGGGAGAATCAGATTAAAATATCAAAGCAGTTTGTAGAACAATAGCATATACTTTTTCACACAATTTGTCTTCCACACCGTGGTGAATGAAAAATGCACTTTAAATATGGAGATAGTATCTTTGGTTCAGGAAGCCTCTGGTATTTCTGGGGAAGTGTCACTACAGGCTTTCCTGTCATTTACATCTTCCCTAGCCATCTGTCACAGGCCACTGTCAGAGGCAGGACGCCTGCCTTTAATGACCAGACAGGTTGGGTGCCCTAGGAACAGCCTGTTCCTGGCACAGGTACAACACCCCACTTTAAAAATCACCATCCTCTCATAGCTCATTTCCAGTTCTCTGCTTGGGGGGAAGCTTTCAGTACAGAATTTTGCTCAGTGGTGGCAAGGAAATCATCCCTCACTGAAATCTTCATGCCATTGTAGTGGGATATTTGGGGGTTGGGAAAATCTTGCCAATGATAACAGCGTGGGCTATTTCTGAAAGACCTAGTCCTAAGTAGGTGGTAGCCAACTAGCCTGACCTCTCATGTGTGAACGGAGTGATGTTTTGCTAATGTGTCAATTTTCTTACGTTCTCATAGCTCTGGAGCCTTCAGACAATGTAAGAGAAAGGCCTTGCCTGTTTTGTCCAGGGTTGCATAAGAGTCTCCAGGACACTGTTTGGAGTTTTGCTAGATTTTCTTCCTTTCACAAGAAGACAAAGTGTAACCAGGAAAGACTCGGACACTTTGGAAATTCTGTGCCCTATGGTATAAACCCAAACTTTCCTACAGTCATGGGTTTGGACTCAGAGGGGACAGTTTGGTGCATGCAAACACAAATTTGGCATCAGTACCACTACCCTTCTAAAGTGATCATTTCTCCTGGACTTCTCTGACATCTCTGCTCTTCACAGACTCTCAAGATTGAATTGACACCTCCAGCCTCCCTCACCAATCTTCTGCATTTTGGGACTCCTAAAACATGGGCTTTTGAAGAGAAAACAAGCTGATCCATTGACAGCAGAATCTTCTGCTATTGCCCAAGGAGCAGCATTAGGGGAAGAGCCAGCACTGATGAACCACCACTGCTTTTAGACCAGCAAGTGCACAAGACCCTGCCACTCACAAAACCACAGTGGTGGCAGTAGAGCAGTGGATGTTTCAGACAGGTGACATGGTTACCCATGAACCAAGGCAAAATTCTGCTGCAAATGACATCTGCTGACAGCCTTACCTGGCAGCCAAGCTGCATTTGAAGTAATTTTTAAAGTGAAAAGAGTATATTAGTATTAGTATTAGTATTAGTATTAGTATTAGTATTAGTATTTATTAGTATTATATTTGACAAGACAAAATGAACTCTAGCAGTGGAAAACCTGCTCTAAATGTCAAAGCATCTACAAGCATGAACACCTTAAAGACAAATGTGGTCCTCTTTTTCCAGTACACCTGGCCATCAAGCTGACCAGCATCAATTTTTTTGGCATTCAGCATTCCCAGATACCTGAGCTGTTTGTGAATGCCTGTGGATGTCTGATTAACTACTGAACAGCAGCTGAGCCAGAGAAGCTCTGTTGAGTATGAGCTGTTCCTTTCTCCTGCTCCTCACTTTTGGCTGGCCATGCTGCTCCTGGCCAAAGGTGCAGCGCCACAACGTAATAAGGACAGGGACATCTTAAAGCAGCTCCAGAGGAGGCCATAAAAATGCTCAGAGGGCTGGAGCACCTCTCCTCTGAAGTCAGGCTGAGAGAGTTGGAGTGGTTCAGCCTGGAGAAGAGAAGGCTTCAGGGGAGGATTTCTATCACCTTCCAGGACCTAAAGGGGCTGCAAGGAGGCCAGGGAGGGACTTTTCACAAGAGGCCTATAGTAAAGCATTGGACAAGAGGGAAATGGAACTAGGTGAACTTTAGGGTCCCTTCCAACCCAAACCATTCTATGATTCTGTGATTTACGTGCTCCTTGAATTGCACTGTGCCAGCCCTTCTTCACATCAAGCACGTCAGCATGTCCAGCTCTCATGAGTCACCTCTGTCACAGCTGCGATCTCAGTGTGTCCACGGATCCTGATGGGGAAATCAGGCTGCTGGCTGCAGAGGTGACATTGCTAGAAGGGTGCCAGCCTGGTTTCAGTGTCCTGGTTTTATTTGCCCGCCCAGAGGTTCCACCCTGCACTCCACCCATGGTTAGCACAGCGTTAATTACTGGCCATCCCAGTGGGGATTGCGTTAGGCTGAACGATTTACAGATTAGGGCAGTGCGGGTCACTCTGCCAGGGCAGGTGAGCCGTGGTTAGTAGGACGCCGTGACACAGTGCCCCAGGCAGTATCCGGCAGGATTTGGCACGGCTGTGGATAGTGAGCCGTGCCAGGGCACAGCGGGGGCACGGCCGGAGAGTGTCTTGCAACCCCCTTGCAGGGGCTGCAGCAAACAGCTCCCTGGGATGTGCTTGCCAAAGCAAGCCTCAAGGGCACGGCTTTCATAGCAGCTTTTAAACAAAACTGATCTCCCCTTGCCAAAACAGCCTAAATATGCAACATCGATGTTTTTGTGGCTAAAGCCTGGGACAGGAGTTCACATCACACAGGTGCAGTACCAGGCCTGCCACTGCTTTCTGTGTGACCTTGGGCAAACCCCATGTCCTCTCCATGCATGTCTCCACACGGGTCTGACCACGAGGGGGTCTGGAGGCTCGGGAGGCTAAGGCACTGCCCGAGGACAAGGTGTCCCATGAATACTCAGAGGGGTAGCTAGTGAGTGGTCCTTATCTGTTTCTTGTTTTTTCTTCTTCAAACTGGATGTGGCTGTAGTCTTTGCAGCTGGCTGCAGCGCTGCCCATCAGTGTGAGCTGGGCATCCCTTTTCTTCCCTTACCCTAACAGGGGGATTGCTGAGAGGGCGACACTGGCTGCACAGCCCAGCCCAGGGCAGCTGCAAAGCTCTTTCTGTTCTTTTGAAAGCTAACGGAAAAAATGATGATAAGCTAAATCTAGATCTATGCAGCAATTATATGGGGTTCCAGACCTTGCACCTGTAGCATAATACATAGCAGAGCCAGATAACTACCTCGCCTAATGATTGCTCTGGACAGAATACAAATCACATTAGGTAGGGTGAGCTGAAAGCCATTTTTCAGTTGAAGCTGATGAGCTTGCAGACTTTCCTTGCCCAGCTCTCTCTGACTGCAGGTTTGTCCTCTTCTCCTTGGAATCTTTCCTGTTATTTTTCTATCTTCCTGTTGCAGGATGCAACATTCATTACAATAATAGATCAAACTTTGAGTGGAAAAACTCTGCTTTATAGTTGTCTTCAAGATTTCCCAGTTTCATTCCTGTTTACAAATCTGCAGCCCTGACCTCCCAGCTCACCCTGTCAGGTACAGCGTTGTAATAACATGGCAAAACCAAATGCAGTGGGCCTGTGTACATATCCATAATTAGCAGGTAGGTGTTCTCACAGGGTGCTTTGATGGGCAAAACATGGAACAAGAGGACTGCATCCCATCACTCACTGCAGTCAAAGTTATTATATGTTTAGAGGACTCTTTCCAAAAACATGTCAAAATCAAAGTCCTGTTCTTTAAAAGCAGACCTGAAGCCCTCAGTATTTAAATCACATCTAAAACACAGCTGTGGGCACCTAGTAATGAGTTCTTCTTAGTTACTGTTAATCACTCCAACATGAGGTTTAAACTAGTTGTATAAATCCTCCTGTAGTCAAAGGAGAGAAGCACCTGTAAAAAGTCTGTTCCATTATCCTCTTAGCTGCCATCTTAAAAAGGAGTAAGTCATTCTCTAGACATACCTTTGTTTAGGAGCTTACACAACAGGGAAAGATGAAACTCCTAAGTGCCAGCCATGGGCAGAAGAGGAATCCCACCCTAATGGCACAGCTCCTCTGGGAAGTCAACCCAAGTTTTAAATTACTATATCAATTTCTTAATCTTAAAAAGTTCAGTGCTTTAGAAGCCCTGACTAGATGTCTTGCTCTGGCTCTCTGCACCTAATTATTTTCAAAATCTGTTCAGAGATGGGCCCAGCTCCAGATGCTCTAGTGAGATATACAGGAGGAAGCTGGGAGGCAGAACAGCAGCATTGGTACAAGCATGTTTGGAGATGGTTTTATTGACTGGATTTCTGTGGGGGTTTTGCTTGTTTGTTTCCTGTTACTCTTATGTTATCAGCATGGAAATACTGAATTATGTGACCAATGTAGCCAGTAAGACTAGCCACAACTATTATATAACGTCTGGTTGTAGCAAACATCTCAATAATTATTTCTTTGATTGCAGTGCAAACATATCCTGTGCACAATATGTGGGTTACTGGGTAGAGTTATGTCATGACTCAGGATGAGCCACTGTTAAAAGCAACTGTTAATGAAGGGTGGAATTTTCAGTAGTTTCTCTGTATTGACCTGTTTCTGTTCCTACTGAAAGTAGTGGCTGAGGAGGGAGGCCCTCAGGAAGGGAAATCTCAGATGATTTATGGGGATTTGGCTCATGTCAGAAGGAGGTAGGGAAGTATGAGAGGGGTTTTATCACAGCAGAGGCTTTGCAGCATCTCAAGGACAGGAGGAGCATTCCTGCACTGGCACAAAGTGTTGGCTCTCATGCTCCTGCCCTCTGCATCTCACATTTCACCAGCCCAGGGTCTGCAGGGATATGGGTCAGAGCCAAACAAGTCCCTCATGGGTGGTTAGCCATCAGCACAGTGTCTCTAGCTCAGGAAACCCTTGGGCACAGAAGGGGAGAGCGTGAAGGGGAAACTTTGCTGTCTGTTCCACCTCACACTTTTCCCTAGGCAACTGCTATGGGCAACTGCTGGAGACAGGATACTGGGTTAGAAGGGTCTTTGGTCTCTCTCAGGGTGGTTGTTTTCATGCTATATTCTGTTATATAGTCTGAGGCTCTTTCTGTATTAAAAATAAAAGCCTCCAGTTCTCTTGTTTCCTTATGGAAAAAAAAAGTTATTTTGGTATCCTGCTTATATAACTAATAACTTTTGTTCTCCCCGCCACCAAGAGAAAAGCAAAAGACTTTTGTATTGTATAAGATAGTAATGAGAGGGGTTTCCTCTGAACAAAGGATGTTTGGAGCATTGCTAAAATTTCTGCTTAGGAGAAGTTTGGTCTCTTCATCTGGAGACAAGTAATCTTGTACAGCCTTTCTGAGCCATTACAAACCCACATCCCTCTGATTTTAGTAACAACTTTTAAAGACTTATCCTATGACATGAAAATAGCTCCCAGCTCTCAAAGGAGGAGAATTAAGAGGCTTTATAACATTTTAAAGGGAGGGACATTAAGTTGTGTTCCACCTTTCATTTGGAAAGGGAAAGCAGTACAGCAGTTTCCAGGAATCACAGCTCAGCTCCATTATGGAAAAGATGGCATGAGACAATTCAACCCATCTAAAAATGAAAACTAGGGAAAGGTGACAGAAATGGAGAGGTAAAAAGTGGGTTACTGACAGGTAGGTAAAAATTATACAGAGTCAAACAGACTCAGGAACAAAGCACTGGTCATCTGACAGCCTGTCCACCCTCTCTGCAAATATTATTCATCAGGTGAAAGAATTGTTCTCATGAATCACTGCCTTGTAAGAGATTTTAGAAAGCTCACAGCAGTGATGGAGTGATTGACTGGATTTTGAGCTTGCCTACTCAGTCCTGGGAAAGCCGTTTTCAGGAGAGGAGATTGATACCTGAACACCTGAAATGCCATGCAGAGACAGAGTATGGAAGGTAGACATTACACCGGTTTTAGGTCAGGGTTTTTTGAAGTCTAAGATTTTTTTTCAAGATTTCCTCTGCAACTAAGAAGCAGAAGTGGTTTGGATTTTCCTATTTTGAAGCCTTCCTCTCTGTAGTCTAATTTAGGATGTTATTAAGGGACTTTTTTTAAGAGAGTACATCAGAAAGAATTCAACAACAAGTAATCTCTGTCTAGTGTTGGAGCAACCCCAGACAGTGCCACAGATAAAACAGGAGCTTTCCATCTATACAGTTTCACTGCTGTACATGTTTATTTCTGTTAGGTAGCTGCCTGGTTTGCTAGTGTGGCTCATGTGCTGCTGGTGTGAACAGGAGCTGTTGAGGGCATGTTGGGCACATCATTTTCCATCTGCTTCAGTCTGTGAGCTGAGAGAGGAGCTCGGTTCACTCTACACTGCTACACAGAGGTTGGCTCTGAGTTCATGCTGTGCTGGGGCTGGGGGAAAGCCACAGGCTGCTAAATCTGTGCAGCTGTAAAACGTCCCCCTGAGGTGTCCATGTCCTCCATTGGCAGCCTCTTGGGTGGGAAGGATGGCTCTCTGCTCAGCTCAGCACTGGAGGAGGTGGTAGGAGGGCAGGTTGCCTGGCTGAGCATGTTCTGCCAGAGGTAGGTGTTAGCCAGGGTTTACAGAAGGGCTAACTAGCACTTTGTATTCTGAATCCCTGGGAATTCTGGAGTGCATAGCCCCAGCCTAGGAAGGAGGTTGAATCCATTTTACATAGGCATTACAAATTACCATTAGCTTTATCACCCCAAAATTCTTCACCATGGTATGCAAAGCTGATTTGGCAGTAGCCCAGAGTATTTTCCACATTCAACGTGTAATTACTACACCTTCCCTTTGGATTCTCCACTGCTGCATATATTATTCCTGTTGAGCATCTTAGGTTATAAATGCCTTGAGACAAAAATGGTCTTTTGGGTCTGTGTTTATCCAGGATCTGGCTTCCTGCCAGTCTGGTCAGAGGCTGGAGTCCCTTAGTACCTCCACATCACAGAGAAAGATAAATCATAACAATCCTCAGCCTCTTGCATTACTGGGTGATGAGTCCTCCCACACTTCTGCAGTACCAGTGCATACAAGAGATCCATTGGCAGGGTGTGACTTTACAGCCCCTGTTCAGAAAGTCCAGACATTTTTCATGCATATTAAACATCAGGTATCATGTGCTGCTTTTGAGGTGCAGTAAATATCTCTTGTGCTGTGCTCAAGCTTTCCACAAGAAGCACTTTGCCAACTCAGTGGCTTGTGCTTTGAGCACCAGTGACCCTTTAGTACAGCTGAGGAAACTGAGATGCAGGGTGGGGAGAAATTAATTAACAGAAAGCAAGAGAGAAAAACAATCCACTGTTCAGACCTTTATACTTATTCAGATCATGCTGACTCCCTCACAGTTCCCCGTCACAGTGTTCTAAGTCCTGGGAGCCTCCCAGGTCTGGTTTAGCAAGCTGCCTTGAGCTGTGTGTAACATGGCTCTGACCTGCTGCTGTACCTCTCTTACCCTGGAGAGCAGGATATATCCTCCTGGACATGTCAGCATGCCTGACTCTCTGCAGCAGCACTGCCCTGGCTGATGATACCCCACCGGCCACACTAGCAGCAGAGCTGTCAACGGGAATGTGAGGAGGAATGGGGGAGAGGGCTTCTTGTTGGAAATGTGCCTAACACAGGGACCAACTTTCTTGTTGGATGTGGATGTTGCAGAGGAGCCAGGTCTTCTTTGTGTTGCTTGAGTCACAAAGGATCAGTGCTTGCAGGAATAAATGTGCCAGCAGCAGCATGAGTGTGTGGGAGAGAAAAAGTATTTGGGGTGGTGTCATCCACCTCCTGCTCTGGCCTGGCCCCATCATCTCCCCCCAGTTCCTCCCAGCTGCAGCAAAGGCTGCTTGGCTGCTGCTGAGGGGCAGCAGCTGGACACTTTACCTCAGTACATTGCATACGTGCAAATTAAGCAGCAGCATAATTAGGGAGTTGGCAGTAAATATGATTTATCTGCCATGACAGAGTCCCACTGAAAAGAAAGGGAGCCAAGTGATAGGGCTCAGTCCTTGGCTTCTGGCAACTCTTGCCGAGGGACTCAGTCTGGAACATGCAGATTGGATTCATGGAGTCAGTAATACCAGGCTTAGTGCCTGGTTATGATCCCCCCCTTTATCATTTCCTACACTTCCTGCTGAGATGTGCCTGGATGAAGACAAACAGCGCTGACAACTCTAAGGACTCAGCTGGCTAAAGAAGCATGTTGATGCATGAAGTCTTTGGTCAGCCTGTAGATCCTTAGAATGGCTTAATACATTCCTGGGCCTTTGTTTGGTTGGTTGTTTTGCCATTTTGCACCATTTTACTTTGATTCATCTACATTCATTTCTCTGTTCCAGGATGCAGGGATTTCTGTAGCTCAAGAAGCAGGGCCCACTGGAGGGAAGTCACCAGTCACTGTTACAGGATGTGGGTAGGAGCTGCAGTAACCCCCTGACCACCCCAGTGAGGAGAAGCTCCTACCTTTGAATAAGGATATGGGTGTTGCTTGGAAATCAAAGGTCATCTCCTGTTTTAGGAGGTGGAGGCTTAAATGGAGGAAGGAGAAGCTTACAACCAACACCTAACTCTGCCTGCGTTTAATTATCCAATGTGTCAATGCACAAATACCAGCTCTGCTAACCTCAAACATGTAAAAATCCCAAGTCAACCCACTTCCCCTTGTCCCCCAGTGTGGGTTTTCCATGCAAAGAGTACACTGGGGTTCTTGCTTCCTTTTTATGTTGAAGCCTTCAGGGGACATGGTTTGCATTTGTCTTTAATCAAAGCAGCTGCCTTGAGGTAACCTGTAGGACCACAGGAGCTGGGCTTGCAGAGCATCTCACAAGCCAGTCAAAAACTTGCCAGGTCTTGCCACATGGGTCCCTGGGATGTTGTGGTTGAATACACAGAACCCTGCAGCAATAAGAAAACTGGGGGTAAAAGCCCTGGGTACAACTGGGGCTGTGATGAGAGGGTTGAGTAGTGGGTCCAGCACAGCTGAGTAACTCACTGGTAAAGCTGCAGCCCTTTCCACTTCATGGTCTGGACACTACTTCCTTGAGGATGATGGATAACAGCCATGGCAGGAAGGCATCTGGATTTGGGGGTGTTGGGGTATTGTTTTAGCCAGGATTCCTAGCATTTAGGAATGTCTGGTTCTTGTCAGAAGCTTATCTCAACTGATCCAAGGACTCCTTTGTAAATGACCAGCAGAAGTTTAGTGCAATATGAAGCAATTCTCTATGGTGTAATCACCTTCTCAGGAAGCACCTGAAATATTTAAATTTACTGTCTTCTGCTTTACAGGCACTCCAAACAGTCTTTGGTGGTAGGTTATAATATGTGCAAGGCTCCACAGCCCAGATGGCAGGGAGACTTGGGTTTGCTCAGGGGTGTTGTCATGGACACTGAGGGTTTCCAGTCATATTCCAGTGGGGGGATTTCTCTTATGGATTTTTGTAAGCATTATTTCTATTTTTACATTTCCTTTGGTAGGAACAGTGAAATTGCCTTTTTGCTCACGCTAGTATTATCTGATGTGGCTCTGCTGCAGTTAACATTTGCTCTTTAGGACTTAAAATAGATATTGCATCACTTTATACCTAAACAATTAAAGTATTCATTTATATTAGCACTTCCAGGCTGATTTACCAAGTTTTATCTGCAAATTCCAGTCTAGTTTGAATCCTGCAGCAGATTCTAAGGCATATTGCTGGTGATTTCAGAGTGAGCCTTGAGCAGTCTGAATGGGCAGGAACACATCAAAATACAATCATTATACTCAGTGCTTTTACAGCTCTGCTCTGTGTTAACCTGTCTGCACTTGGACCATGAGACTCTATTTCCTGAGCCCTTTTCTTGCTTATAATGCTGATGGATCAATAGGGCCATTGTACCCTCCCACCTTACGCAGGTGCTTTTATTTAATGCCAGTTAAAATGTTTAAGACAAAGCACAGAGACTGTGTACAAGCCCACTTGTACTGGTTGGGTAGGTGCTATGAATTAGTTGGCAGGTTTTAATCCAGTAAAGCCTAGTTAACACTGTCCTTGTGCCCTAAGCTGATTATGATAAATAGGCATGCTGTGTCTTAGCAGACGCCTGAAATCAGATCAACCAAATGCAGTTAGACCGGCCAGGCGAGTTGTTTTCTTCTTCTCTTTCCTTCTTTTTTTTTCCCCCTTTTAACTCCCCCAGTGGTAGCACTACCTCGGCTTTGCAGCCAAGGTCTGCTGAGGATGCAGTGATGGCAACTGGCTGCCATCCACCCACTGAGGTCACGGAGATTAGAGGAGCTTCTGGAGGAATGCTGCGAGCTCACGTGAACCCTTGGCAGCTGCTGGCTCCCTCACCCTTCGCCCTTCCCGGCAGGGACTAAGCATCCCTGGCCAGGAGGAGGCCAAGAGCAGGGTCATGAGGTGTGTGAAACTCAGGCGGTGACTGCAGCGAACGCAGATTCATTCCTGCCCCTCCATCAGCAATAAGCCCTCTGTGTGAGGCAGGGGACAGTGGGATGCTTTGCCCTCCCTCTTCCATATCTGCAGGTGTAGAGAAGTCTCTGGCTTCCTAGAAAGCGCCAAGGGTCACACTCAGGTTTCACCACCAGCTCTGGACATGTCCGTGTGCCACCGCCCCCTGTGTGACAGGTCAGGACACAAAAATTGCCCCCATCAGCACAGAGAATTAGTAAGGTTTGAGAGTCCAGAGCTCAAGGGGGGACCTCTGAACCCAAGAAGGAGCTTTCTGGTTTGGGGTATCCCATTCCCCCTGGACTTTACAGCTCATCAGTTGGAGAGTTTTCTGCAGTTCCCCAGGGATGATCCAGGACACCCCACACCTACAGGGAAGGTTTCCTGTCCCGAGGGGGCTCCTAAGTGAGTGTTCCAGCATTTCATGTCTGAATGCAGGCTCTGTTGAGCAGCATAGGAGAATAAAGCTCCCATTTAGGATATTGCTGCTGCCTAAGAGGCTTTAGGGATTGTTGAAACTCTTGTCTCTCAGGAAACAGTCTGGATTCATCTGTTGCCAGTTAGAGCCATGGGGCTGTGTGGAGGCGTGGGGTGAGTGTTTGAAGCTCCCAGCCTTGCTGCCCACCTTCAGAGCTGTGTGGGGGTGATGCAGGGGCACAAGGAGGAAGGGACCCCTCCTGCAAGGAGAAGCTGCCAAAGCCCACCAGCAGCCATGGAGCGATCTGGACAGGCATCAGTAAGCAATGGCATGAATTAGGACTTCCCTTGCATGCATGACTGAGGGCTGAAGCATCACCCCACTTTTTAGATGTTTGCCTTAGAGGTATTAAAATAACATTGAAACAGGAAACAACTAGGAAACGGGAATTCAACTGGGCAGAGGGAGAAAGTAGACTATGTCCCTTCTGTGGTACCCTGTCTAGGGCGGGGCTGCCCCCATGGGCTCTCTCCATCAGCACTCCAAAGGACAGGACCCTTGAGATGGTTTGGGCTTAAATGAGACCAGCTCCTGTCTGGGCTGTGGGCTGCTGGCAGTGCTGCAGTGAGAGGGTCCCATAACCTCTCTGCATGAAAGAGTGATGAGGACTCACCGAAGAGGAGATGTGGAACAAATTCAGCCTGCTGTGAGTCTCCAGGGAAAACCTCCTCTCCTCTGAAGGGGCTGTAGTTAATAACCTTGTAGTTAATAACCCTGCTCTGGGTTATTGCCCAGTGTGCTGCTGGTGTCCCCTCACTGAGAGTGAGGAGGGAGCCAGGTGGCTGCCCATGCTGCACACCTGGACAGGGACTGCAGAACACCTCTCAGAGCCAGAGCTCTGTGGAAAGCTGGTAATCTTCAGATGGTGGGCAGGGTTTGGTGGAGAACCACTGCTCCCTGTCCCCCACACGCCCTTCCCAAGCACTCTGCTATCACATGTGCATGGAGGGGGCAGCATGGGGTGCCCCTACAAAGCCCCACACATGGCAGAGCGGGGCCGCAGCTGTGGGTTCACTTTGTTCCAGTGCAAAGCAAATGGTGGGGGTTGGTTTCTGGAACTTTTCACTACCTGAGCCCTGCAGTGTTTGCACAGCACTGACCTCAGTCTGGGTTCAGCTCTCCCACAGTGTCTGAGTGCATTATGAATTTGTAGACACAACTGCCTGGAAACCAGGTACTCTCAGGAGCTTGTTGACTTTGCTGTGTTGTTCGTTTTGAATACCAGGTTTAAAAGGCAACCCATGGCTTTGTGCTTATTTCCAGCTTCTGTTTACCTACCACATTCTTTCAGCTCTGAGAGCCTGTGTTTTATTCACCTTGGTCTGCAAGTCTCCAGGTGACAGACTTGTCCCTTTCAAGAGTGCTCCTCTCTCTGCCAAAGTAGCCCTTTCTCTGCAGCCACTCATTTGCCCTGTCTCATCTGCTTTCAGAGTCCAGTCTCCAGTTCACCTCCCACACATCCTTTTTGGCTAGTAAGTGTTGTCTCATCTGTGTTTTCACTCCCCTGATTTAATTCTTTACACAACTGGAGCAAGCAGAAGGCTAGACGATCCAGGAGATGGATATGCTATCCTTACTGGTCCAAGTGCTGCCCCAGAGAGCTGTCAGTGCAATGCAAAGGGGCCCAAAACATCACATTTCTTTAGGCAGTTTTGTGAAGGAGAGCTGCTTGGAGGGAGAGGACATGGCTTTCATGGTGTGTGACTCTGCTCTCTCCACTGTGCTTCACTGAGGACAGGGAACCAGGGAGAGATCCTACAGATCTGGGAAGGTACTGAGGAACCAAAGAGACATCAGATGTGCACTGAACTTTGCAGTGCCTGGGTGCTGGTCAGGTGGCAGCGTAGTTTTGGTGAGGTAGGAAAAGGCATTTGTCTGAGCACACTCTGGGCCGTCTGGTCATGGGCCAGCAGAAGTCAGGTCCAGCGGTAGCTGTGTCATGCCAGTCACCAGGGCTCTGCCTCAGCCAAGGCCCCAGTTCCTGAGGAACAGCCTCTTGCCACGGGGGGCTTCACAGGGTCTTGACTGGAAGAGTACTCAGAAAGCCCTGATATACAACCTGGCCTAGAGCAATGTCACTTCTTGCCCCTGTGTTTAGGTACATCCATCGAGGATCAATGGGCAAGGAGTGAAACCAGCGGGAGAGAGTTGTACACACAACAGAAAAACACAAATCTCAGCAAAACCTGATACAGGAAATACTGAAAGAGAATATAAAGCTTATTTGGGTTTTGGGTTATTTAGTGGTGTGTTTCTCCATCTAATTAATTACCCTAATGTGGGTGAGGCTCTTATCAAACCCATGAGGGGGTCCACCTGGGAAAAGTAGGGGAGAAAATGGAGGGTTGATTAACATATAAAGAGTGGTAGTGAGAGGTAAGGATTGCTGTTGACACAAGCAAATTCAATCAAGCTGTGTCCTTGCCTCTTTTCTTTCATGTTGAGAGATGTTTGTTCACTGTGGACTCATTGGGAACATTACTGAAAAGCTGGGAGGGAAGCAGAGTGCATGGCTCCTTCCTGTGCTGGTGGCATCCACAGGGAATGCTGCATCTGCACCAGAGATGTGACTGCATCTCTCCTCACTGGAAAGAGGACAAGTTCTGGCAGCTGAGGGGTTGTCAGTCCCTATTAATGAACAGGTATGAGGAATGTTTCTAGGCCCAGAACCACAGCAACAACAGCAAAATTGGTGATGCCTGAGTTTATTCTCTGTGTGAGTGTCCTGCATATGCCCACAGCCAGAGCTCAGCTCCTGCAGCAGATTCTCAGCAAGAGCTGTGGTCCCCTAGGCAAAGAGGAGCAAGAACCATTTCTCCTCTGCCTTGAGAGATAGAAAGCCCAGGTATGAATGCTGAAAGATGATGAAAGCTCTTTCCTCTTTCTTATATACTTGGGATTTTTAGTTTGAAAGGCAATCTGGCTGTCTGACTATGATCTGTGTAGTGCCAAGAGATATAGCTGTGGGCTGAATGCTCCCAAACCTGCTGATGTTTGTCTGTGCTGCAGGTGTGCTGGACCTCAATGGGTCAGGGGCAGAAAATGTAGGTAGTGTGTGGGTGTATAATGAAACCTCTGCACCTTTGTGCTGCTGTCAGATTGCATCATATTTGCAACCAGACAAATCAAGGGACTGGGGAGCCCAGCCACTCTGCCTGCTGACTAATCTCCCCTCCCCACGCCTCTGGCTGCTGAGCCCTGCCATGAGCTTTTGGAACACAGGAGCCCTATGGCTTGGTTTGCTAGGAGCTCAAAGGGGTTTGACTGGCAGGAGGAGTCCGCAAGCTGGGGACTCTCCACTAAACCTTTTTGTCCATGGTGTTATGAGCAGGATGTAGCAGCAGCAAGCGACTCTCTAGAGAGTGTGATGTTACAGAATAAAAGTGTGGGTGGCAGGGGCTGTTAGCGTGCTGGCAGTAATTCCCAGCTCCGTGACAATGAGCCACTGATATCATCGTACGTGCTGGGCCAGATCCCACATTCCTCCTTTTGCCTGACTACCTGATGCAAGCAGTGGGAATTGCTATCCAAGATAATGATTGCAGGATCAGGTGGATGATGACACCCTACTCTTCTTATTGCTTTATCTCTGACACTGCCTCTCTCTCCGTGTCTCTTTCCACCAGTGATGTTTTCATTCTGTCTCACGAAGTGTAAGGAGAGCCCACTGGAGAGATCCAATATGCATATGATCCCTGGAAACTCTGTGAACTTTTAGGGAAAACACTCTTCTGCTTTGTTTCTAGCAACTAAATTGCATCAGAAGATTCACAAGGCCATGTAATGTCTTGTTGCTGTTGCCCTGGGCAAGCAGTTGCTGGATGATCTATAGTGAGGAGCAGCTGAGGAGGTGGCTGGGCAGCAGCATGTGGGGAGGGGGTGCAGTAAAACGTCCTGGAGATTACCTTTGTTTGCAGACCCCCTTCACCAACACCTTTGAGATCCCACTTTTGACAGTTTACATGGCTGAAGAAATCTTATCAGGCATGATAAACAGATTCAAATGTTTGTATGATTACTGCTGTCTCTGCTCCCTTGCCCGGTAGGATTTTCCATGGTGCGCTGCATATCTGCAGGGGCTGTCTTCTCTGGCTCTATTCCAGAGTAGGAAGGCAAAGTGAATTTGTGTCATTTGAGAATCTGAAAGTACCATGGGAAGTACGAGTTATGCACACTGCCAAACTCCAGCATTCCTGTAAGCTGAGGCCTTGGAGAAAATGAAACATTTCCCCTGCCCAGAAGAGCATGTCAGCCCTGCTGACAGGCACCCTGAATTAAAGTGAGAAGGGTTGGTGTTTGCAAAAAACTGTACCAAAACAACATGGTCTGAGTGGCTGACACAGCTCTGTAAGTAACACTGAGCTCTAGATGAACAATGAAGCCCTCCTAAACTTGCTTGAGTGAAATCAAAGGTAACTAAGGTATCATGGACTGCCTAAACTAGGACACATGCCCCTTACAGCTGCTGGCCCTGGAGGACCCACAGGCTGCTCTGCTTGGCAATCTTGTCTCTTGTGTGGAGGTTGGCCACGGAGGAGGGCAGAACTGCAGAGGTGTCTTGGTGCAAGTGCAGGGGCACAAATGTGACAGCCAGACCTTTGGGTGGGTATTAGACAAACCAAAGTTCCCCTTTATCCTGTTTGCTGACTGAGGCTTGTTTGGAAGTGCAAACATAACCCCAGTTGAGTTTTGTGTTTGTTTCTAGTATGGCAGTAGAAGATTTCTCCTACTTGATAGAGGAGAACTTGCTGAAGGATTTTCCATCGCACCCACTCAAATTCTTAGACATGGGAAATTAATATAGATTCAGTTAATAATTTGTGCACTGGCGATCTTTCTGCCCATGGACAGGCAAGAGACTTGTGTGCTCTCACACTTGAGTGTTCTTTACACCAGATGCAAGAGAAATGAGAAGCTGAGAGTATGACTTCCATGTAAGGACAAGGTAGTCCTTGGTTTGGGTGGAAGCAGAGCTGTACTTGAGAGACTGTTTTGACAGCTGCTAGTCTCAAATGGGCTGTAATCACAAGAGATATAAATATGCAACTTTCTCCCCATTTTTCTGTGTTGTCTGAGGATCTGAACTGCATTCCTCATGTCTGAGCCCTGGGGTCAGGTAGGGAACCATGGGGAATTGTGCTGATGGGGACCTGCCAAAGACCAGTCTGCTGTCATTCAGACACGTTGAGGCTGGAAGAATTTTTCAAGTATACTGTATCAGCTGTATGTGAACCTCATCCTTTCAGGTGACTGTGGCCATAGTGAGGTGGAATCCTGACTTTGTGGTGTCTTTAGGGATCCCCATTCCCACTATGAGGGCTGGGGATGTCGGTTCCTGCTTGGAAGACTGCTAGTGGCACTGTCTCACAGCACTGCTTGGTGCAGAGACCAGCATCAGGAGCTGTAGGATCCCCAACTCCAGCCCCACACCATGAGCACACTTGGTGGCTCTGATCCCTCCTCTCTGTGCAGGATGGTGTCCTTTTCCTTATCTATTTCCTTTCTGTAGGTGCTTTGATCTCTGTATGGATTCAGTGCCAAAGCCAGGCATCCTCAGATAACTTGCAACATCAAGTGGGAAAAAAAAAAATATCGGTTACTTTGATGACATGTTGCAAGTTTACCTTAAAACTACTGATTTAGTTGAGGACTGGTGTTGCAAGCAGGCAGGAAGATGCTCTGGTCAGCTTTCAAACACTTATAGCTGTAAACCAGCAGTTTTCCCGGGGGAGCACACCCATCCCAGGATGTGCTCTCCTGCCTCCTCACTGCACAGTGATACAGGGGCCCGGCTGAACTGTTACCAACACCTCATTTGTAGCCACGCTACAGCCAGTTGCTAATAGGTTCCAACCAGCGTGTCTGATCACGGGACAGCCATGTGGTCCCTGGGCCTGCACAGCTCAAGTAGTTCATGGTTTTTAAGGTGTGATGAACTGATCCAGAAATTCCTGTTCCTAACCCTGTAACTCCTACTTGACCAGAGCATTTTTTGTTTTGAAGACATCAGGATAGGGAAACTCATCCACTTCCTTTGGTAGTTTTTTCCAGCGGTTAATAATTCTTGTTGCTAAAAATGTTAGTCTCATTTCACACATGAACTTGGTTGACTTTTGTTTCCCATTGCTGTCTTTTGTGCTGGTCTCATCCAGTGTGAGCAGTGGAAGTAGGCCAGATGACTTAGAGCATCTCAAGTTCAAATTCCAATAATTCTGCTAGATTTTCTGGAGGACTGCAATTTATTTTCTTCAGGGAAGTGATGGACAAAATATTCTGCAGCAGCTTGTGAGAAATAATCCTTCTTACTTTAAAGAATTGATTCCCACACTCTCTTCTCTCTTCCTCCAACTCTGTTCTCCAGTCTTTTTCTGCAGCTGATTAAGAGGGAATCCCCTGCTGGAAGAAGAAACTGAAATAGAAAAATCCCTTTTCAGGAATGGGCACTCTGTGGCTAATCAAGCCGGGATTTCATTGTTAGGAGGAACCTTTCAAAAATCAGGCCCACACCAACACATAGCAAGAGAATCTTTTTAAGATCTGCAGAATAAGCTGGCTGTCAGCTTTATATAGAGATGCAATCCAATTCTTGTGTTTGGAAGCAAAAGAAAAATGCTTCAATATGAGTTTAATTACAGTTGTTTTTATAAATCCTTTGCAATGCACATTTCAGCTAGAACAACCTTGCAATTAATCTTGTAGACAAAAGCCTGATATAACCAAAATCTGATACAAAATCTATCTCTACTTCCATTTCCCTTCTTGAACTGTAATCTAAAAAGAGAAGAAAAGAACTTTAAGGAGTTGAAAGAGAGAATTTCTGTATCTGGATGTTATTGTAGTGCAGTCCTACAAGCCTGAGCTATTAGCATTCAACAACAAGGAAATATCACCACAATTGTTGCCTGTTGATGGGCTGCATCTCCCACTGACCTGTGCTTACTGAAGAATTGATGGGATGATACTTGATGTGACAGCACCGCACTCATAGTGCCTCCTAATCCCAAATGTCAGAGTCAAAACTCCTATCCATAACTCCTGTGGTTTTTCTCTAATGTATCCAGCTGACATGGTTGCCTGGGAGGACTGGGAACCATTTGCAGCCAAGTATTTTATGACTGTCCACCACCAGACAGGGTTTATTTGCGGCTGTGTGGCCACCTCCTTCTGCACTGAGCTCAGCATGTCACATCACCTCCTGAATCCCCAGACAACATCTGCATGGCAGCCAATGTGAGAGGCTTCACTGTGCCTTCTCCTGGGGTGTCCGAAATGATCCAATTTAGGCTGACAGCTACGACACACAAGAAAAAATATGTATTGTGATGATCCTGTCTGTTGTGACAGGACTGGAGAAATGTCTTCTGCCTAAGTTCTGAATTTGCAGACAAAGAATTGAAGCTGAAAAAATGGATAGAATTGCCTGCTGTGAAAAATGGTAGGTGTTAAATGGTCCTAAAGTGTGGCCCAAATCAAACACGGTGGTTTTGAGGTGGGATTATTTTTTCTTTTTGACTGTGGAAGGGTTTTCTGAATGTCTGTGTGCCTGTGTCCAGGTACAGCCCCCTGGAGGATGTCAGGGTCAACCTGTCCAAGCCATCATCTGGTGTGATACAAAACTGCTTCATTTCTGGCTGGAGGAAGGCATTTCTCACAACACTTTCAAGACTCTCTCCACACCAGATGCCTGTGTAGCTCCCTGAGCTCCTCCCTCTCCAGGATGAATTAAGTCATCTGTAGTTGCACATTCATGCCTAATTTTAGACAATGCCACAATTTCCCACTTATCTTCTTAATTTCAACCCTTTTTGTCTTTTTTAACCAGAGATGGTAGAGAAAAGGGTCCTTTCCACCCTCCAGGAAGGCAGTCAAAGAGTCTTTCTTGTCACTGACTGACATGTGTGACTTGCCCTGGAAGAAATGATCTTGTGTTTAGCTTTGGACTTGGGTTTCCCCCTCTTCTCTGCATTCAGAGGGTTGTTTGAATCTTCCCCATAATTCCTGTCTTGGTTATCTTGGTGCATGACAGGAGGCAGGAGATTCTGTATTTTTGGAGTTCAGAAATCATTTGTAAAGAACAACACACTGTAGATTGTTCTTTGAAACAGGCAGAGAACTTCTAGCAGCAAAAAGCTGCTGTCATAAGTGGCTTTTCCAAACATCAGGCCCCACTTTTCCTCTTGTGCACTAGGGTGGATATGCAATGCAGGAGACTTTACTTAAATGCCAAGTGAAACACAGAGTATATTCATGTCAGAAGCATCGGAAGTGCTCCTCTTGTTGAATAAGGCCCCAACACCCCCCACTTCCACACTGCCCCAGAGCACTTCCTGCTGAAGGCAGGCAGCTCTAAGCCCCGAGCACTTGTGCTTGCATCTGACCAGCCCACTGCACCAAAATCCAAAGTGTCTCAGATAGGGAGAATGGGTTTTGGCTGCCTCTGGCCCCTTTCTGGTTTCCAGCATTTCGCAGGGTAAATTGAGCCTTTGTCCTGCTCAGCATCATGAGGCCGGGCTCCTGCCAGCAGGGACAATGCCCTCTTGTTAAGGAATAAGCCCGCAGGGAAGGGGCTGAGCCGTGCAGCACCTTCCAGCACCAGCCTCTGATGTAAATGGTGCCAAGGTGAGTGTTAATGGAGGGAGGGATGCCCACCTGCAGCTCCTTCTGGGGAGTGATTGCCCCCAGTTCCCATCCGAACCATCTCCCTCTTGCAGGTTTCTGTCCCCACAGCAAGAGCAGCAGAGGCGGACACATCTACCTCTCACCTGGTGTGGGTTTTTTTAAATCTGGGAATTATCTTAAAATAGAGCCACCTACACCACATTGAGGTGAATGGCCAGCACGAAGCAGACACACAAATTCATCACTCTGAGCTTAAAGCTGCAGCACAGAAAGTGCAAAAAAGGGGCCAGAGTGTGAACTGGTCAAGCTGAGGCCTCTGGAAATGTCAGCAGAATCTGTGTCAATCAGAGAGAAATTCTGCAGCCTTGTCCCAAAGCTACTGTAGGTCTGCACTTGGCAGAGAGGACTCACCACACCTCTGCTCACGGTCCCTGCAAGGGGCTCTGTACTGCTCCAGGACACCCTGAGGAGAGGGCTGGGCCCACAGTGGGAGAGGGGAGCAGATACTTAAACCTGCTTTTAGGAATGACATTAGGGTATTGCAAAAATATGCAAATAGATCTTCTGTGCTTTCCCTGCTGCAGTGAGGGTGACTTCTCCACTCTTTAAAGACATCAGGAGAAGATGCACAGGCAGTCTTGCCATGCTAACCTTGTGACAAAGTAGAAACACCATACAGGGAAGCCACGCTGAGCTGAGATTCTCCAGGCCTTTCTCAGCCCTTCTGTTACTGCCCTTCTACGGGCCCTTTGCTGCCACACCACCAGAAGGGACTAGGCAGATGTAAGGCCTAAGAAGTTCCATTGTTTGCACATCTCTCTCTGCTGTCCCTCTGCTTCTGGAGGTTTGTGCTCAGAGGTGTCACAACATTTTTGTGCTTATTGGTGGGATACCTATATGGCCTGATGTTATTTCTGTCTAGCTAGAATGCACAGAGGGTGCTGCTCTGATCCATGTGGAATAGGTGTGGAGAAGAGTCCCTATCACCATACGTTCATAGCTCAATGTGGTGCCGGGCATGGCCCCAGGAGCAGACTTGCAATATCACAAATATGTTTTATTCCTAGAAAGCTTTAGTTGTTCCTTACGGGTAGGTACTTCTGGGGTTGTTAGGATAAAAAAAAAAAAAGAGCAGCAGCTTGAGCAGCCTGTTTTCTGTAGGCTTGAGTAGTACCACAGGAATGCCATGTCTGCAGTGAACAGTTTCTCTAGGACTGACCTCCCTTAGTGGAATGGTTTCTAAAGGAAAACCAGGGTTTCTGTATCTTTAAACCCCTTGGGTTCAGGTGTCCAAGGTCTTTCCAAATCAATCCAAATATGTATTTTTCCCCTTCCTGGTAGATAAAAGATGTGTTGTAAACAACTGAAACTGTCAGTGATTCAGCTGGTGGAAGATGTGTCAGATGTCCCTATTCCCAAAGAAGCACTGCTGAGGTCTTGGTGGTGACATGTTCCAGTGACCAGCCTTCCCAGCTGGGACACTGCCCCTTAATCCACACTCCTGATACAGCACTGCTTCCCAGAGCACTGTCTCTTAAAGGGCTCCTGAGAGATCCCAGGGGTGCAGGAAAGGAAACATTCATGTCTGTGCCACGTTCCTGGAGGAGGAGGTTGGTGGGAAGAGAGATGAGCAACTGCCATGGAGGCTCACTTTGCCACCCACTCCTAAACTGGACTTCCAGTATCACTGCAAGCAATGCTGGACAAATGTTCTGGCAAGTGACAAATTGTTTCCCAGCTCAACCCCATTCTCTTCCCACCTTTTTTTCCCTGTGAGTCAACTTCTGCCTACACAGATGCTTCCAGAGCAGCCCAAATGCCCTCTTCATTGTGCGCTGATGGGATGGTGAGTTCGCACTGAGGCACATTCTCTACCCCTAGATTTCTAGATTTTCCTGCGTGTGGGCAGAGAGCAGCATGATGCTGAGTGACTGGAGTTCACAGTTCATGAATAATAAAGACTGCCAAAGCTTGCAGCCCCGAAGCCAGGTTTTGTGGGACCTCCAGCACACAGTCAGGCAGCAAACAGCTGTAGTGAAATGTGATGGCTTAGTGCTGATCTTCAGCCAGAGGTTACACCCCTCACCCCAGAGCTGGAGTAAGAGATGGTGATGCATGGTCCAGCCTCTCCAGCATGGCAACCAGTGGCTCTGCTGGGACCTTTCTGCTGACATCTTGGCAAAGGAAAGCAAAGCTGAATGTGCTGGGTGCAAAAGGGATGGAGCAAGCAGCAGTTTATAGGGGGAGCATTTTCCTCATGCTCTGAAGGACTGGCTGTAGGATGGGACCCTCTGCTAGCTGTAGGGCTATAAGGTAGCCCTAGACATTCTTCACTGTGAGCAGTCTCTGGTAGAAGGGTCATTTCCCGGGAGAAACTTCAGAAGGTTGATGTGAAGGGCTTGACTTTGAAGGTTTTTTCTCTTTAACAAACAAGAGACTCTTAATAAACCTGGAAATCCCCCTTTTAAATTTGATACACTGGCCTCTTCCAGACTCCCAAGCTTCAGGGAGGAAGTGAGATTAAATGGGCTTGAAGCTGAGGGATCAGAGGACTGAGGACCCGAGCCCTGTTTGCTGGGGTGCAGTTTGCACACCAATGAGCAAGGCAGTTTCTGGTGCAAGAGCTCCTGTGCAAGAGGCCGTTTGCCATAGCTGCAGAGGAAATCAGCTGTGTCACCCCACAGGCTCTTTTTTGGCATTAGGAAACTGTGGTGAAGGCTCATATTATAAGCAGCAGTGTCGTATTAGCAAGGGTTTCCAATACAAAGTTGACTTAAAAAAACAAGGTGCTACAGTGGTACAACTATGTGTTTGATAATACAAATTATTGCTCATGTCCTGCTGATCTCAGATCTTGTTCTTCCTACAGGACAGAGGTGAGCAAAAGCATGGCAGGTATCATCCATTATTTTTAACTCTTCTGTTTTTAAATGAATGGCATTGTTACTGTTACTTACTTCCATTTTGCCTTACATTAAATATGATACCCTCTTACTCTGCCTGTGAAACACAGGGTGGAATGTAGTCCTACTTGCACAAAACACTTTGGTGCAAAAACAAAACTATAATGGACCCAGAGTGGTGGGGGAGGTTTATTTTATAAAGATGCTCAAGTGAGCTATGCCATCAAAAGGATACAAAGTCGAAGCCACATCCTGCCAGCTTGGCTAATCCATAAAAGAGCTTTCAGTGTTTTCCCTCGGAGTAACAGCTTTAAATTTTAATAAGCTGTAGTGTACTTTCACCGGATGTAATAAGCTGATACAAAGTTTAAATAGGGTTAAGTAAGTAGGAATCTAGGAGAAAGGAATATAAAAGATACAAATTATTTCCTCTCTTTTACAGTGAAAAAAACTGTAAAAAAACCAACAAACTGTTTTCCTCTTTTTTCAGTGAAAAAAGTTTATTTCACTGGGTTTATTTTGGGAAAAAATATTTCCTATTTCATTAAAATTATTTTTTTGTTCTCTGGATGATTCAGTGTCAGGGAAGGGAGACAGTACTTGAAGTAACCACAGAGCAACATGAGCAGAGAGAACACTCAGTAGAAAGTAATAAATTTATCAAGTTATTATTTCAGGTCACTTTGCCATTTAATTTTAGGACAGTTACCAAGTCACAGGCATGTGTGCCTGAACGTGATCCACATAATCCTGTAAAACAGGGATTTGTAGGAAGACTCCTTGAAAGGTCACCCAGCCCACCTGTACCCCGAGGCAGGATCGATTCTGTGTAAGTCTTCCTGGACAGAGATTTGTTGAGCCTGTTCCTGGAGCCCTCAGCCATGGAGAGCTGTAGCTACAGGGAGCGACCCCAGCGTGGGCACTCAGCTTCCCTGCTCCTCCAGCAGCTGTCCTGGCCTCTCTGTAAGCCCATTACCTGTGCTGCTGCTGGGAAAGGTGAGCTCTGCTTCATCTGCTTCCCCTCCACAGCTCCGGGTGGCCCCAGCCTCCCCCAGCCCACTGGCTTCAGCTGCTTCCCCTTTCCCCACAGCTACCTTCTAGACACCCTGAGCAGGCCCAAATGGCACCCAGAAACACCATCTAGGCTGATGTCCAGAGGGAAGACCAAAGCCAAGATCTACTTTTTGTGTGTTTTCTGTTTGCAAAGGTGGGATAAAGAGCTTTCTGGGCATGGCATGGGCAATGCCACTCTTGTGCTGGAATAGGCGAGGTGGTTTGTAGTCTGCACCATGACCCACTGGTTGCCCTGTCCTGACTGTGTCAGGACATGCCTGGGGACCCCTGAAAACAAGAACGGGCTGTGGAGTGGGAATTCTTGTTACTGGCAGTGCTACAGATAATCAGAGGAGTATGGGGCTCTACTGAATGTGCTTGTTTGCTTATATGTGTGTAGCCTACAGAAATGTCTCCAAAATATTCTCAGCTAAAAGCATGAACTGTTCCATTTTGAGCTTAAAAAGTCATTTCTGTACCCGGGAGCTGTACTCATTCTCGGTGGAGTGGGCATAGTAACACACACTGTGCAGTGGATTATACTTATGTGATTATAGCCTCTAGGCAACAACCTGGTGCTTAAGAAATGAGTCAGTCAGAAAGACCAAGGCAGAGGGAATCAGATTCAGCAATGATAAAATCTGCTTCCAAAAGATCTGGACTGAAGTATACAGCATTCCTTCAAGATGTTCTTGTCCTAATAGCCAATTAAACAGTATATGTAGGAATATTTTATGTCACTTGGTGTCTCACAAGAGTCTAAAGAGGCAATAACCACACACAAGAACTTGCAGTGTGACAGGTTAGTTGGGTACAGAAAGGCAGGAATAGCTGGGAGACATAAGTAGAAGCCCAGCCACGCTGGCACTATCACCACTGTGATAGTGCAGGGAGATCTGCCAATGCAGAATAGGAGCAAGTTCCTGAGAATTTCATCCAGGAAAAGGGAAGAGACAGGATGAGAATGCAAGAAATGCATGTGGGGAAGCAGTGGCAGGAAGAGAAAAGAACAAATGAGAACTGGCAAGTTGATAAAAGAACAAAAGGGCTTTGTCTCACATTAAAGGCAGCTAACTACAAAAATCATTTTCCCATGCAAGCAATTACTGCAGTTACCCCAGGGATAGTATGTGGTTGAAAATGGGAAGACGGGTTCTTTACATTCACAACTGGGTCTGGCAAGTGCTCCTACAATATGGCTTACTATGCTGTGGGCCATATCAGGCAAGCAGAGAAATTGAAACTTGATTGTGCAGATAGATGGATTCCCTGTTTTAAAAATTATCTTCCATCTGTATGCAGGGTTAAGCCACCAGCTAGTGGAACAGAAAGAACAGAGGCTTCTAAAAGGTGGCAGGAGGTTTGGTTCATTCCTCTTTCACTCCTGACTGTAGCTGTTGACAGCAGCTTACAGCAGTCAGTGCAGTCACAGTCACGTAGGCATGAGTCAGGTAAAAATCAGACTGACTGAGATTCCCTTTCAGCCTATTTCAGAAATGCTGAGTGCAGGCAACTCCTGTCTGTGTCTGATAGTGCTTTTCACCCTATAGAATCAGCTTTTGGCAACAGGTGTTCTGTTGAGACTGAGAGGAATTCATAACGAGATGAATGATCATGATCTGATCTTAGATCCTGGACTTTATCTCAAGAGTGACCAAGTCATGACACCAATGAGGTCTCAGTCTGATGATCTCCTATTGCCACTGCTCAGCTGACCTTAGCCCTGGGTATAAATTTAAATGTCTTACAGCTCTCCATTTACTGACACAAACCGATCTCACTGCTTGTCCTGTAAGTGTTTTGACATCAGCCACTCCAAAATTAGAAACTGAAGATATGGAAAACTTAACAACATTAGAGAAATGCCAACCCATCTTCTCTGCTGCCTTGTGCTACGCTTTGTTCATCTGAGGAATTACTTGCATTTCACAGCCAAGAGGAGGATGTGGGTTCAGGATTGTTCCCCTGCAGGGATAGGATGCAGCTCAAGTGCCAGACTAGGACTCCACGGTATTCAAGTTACTCTCTGTAACACCTCCCTGACCTATCTCCTGTACGGTCTTTGGTCTGCCTCGTCCTCAGTCTCCTTTACAGGAGCTCACTGGCTTTCTCTCACCTTTGATCTTGCTGAGGTTTGGTCTTAACTCTTTGGAGTTCATTACAAGCACATTTGTAACATCCAGGACAGGGCATCCCATGTCTCAGCTGAGGCGAGTCAAGCCCTAGAAACTTGACTGAGCCTTTTTTGCTTCCCAAGGAATAGTGTTCATTTATTCGTGTAAGCCTCCTTTTAAAGCTCGTTTTGAGTTTTATTCTCTCTAAAAGGCAGGTTTTTACTCTTGGGCAATACCTTCTGGATGCTGTTCCCTGGGGTGGAGGTCCAGCCACACGCACCCCTCGAGAGATGGGGTTGCCACTCCCCAGCTGCAGCGGGAAAGTTTCCCTTTGCAGCACTGAGAACAGGCAGAAACAAAGAGCCCAGAGGAGGTGGGGAGGGGAGAAGGGAAGAATGAGCTAGGTTAGGGGAAACACAGACTGGAAGGAAAGGACCAGCTGATCTGAAAGTCCCGATCAAAGCTCAAGACAAAGGCCGAAAGAGCCTGGGAGATTATCGGTCGAAGCGGGAGGAGGAGCAGAGAGATACAGCAGAACCTAAGTGGGAACGATGTAAAGTGCTGCAGGGAGGAGGGGAGTTTCCTGCCTAAAGCAGAGAGTGGTTGAATTTACTCAACCACTTCCATTTACAGGAATCGAGGCCCTTTCTTTCTTCTAGCTGGGAGCACCCGACAAATGAAGGAGCTGCTCCAGCAGGAAAGAGTATTCATGTCCATGCCACAGCCCTGACAGCATCAGCCCCGATTGATCATCTCTTTCCAAGTACAACTGAGACATTTTGCTGGTGGGCAGAGAAGTCAGGGACACTGCATCCAGCACCCTGCAGCGGAGGAAGCATTAGTACTGCTGTTGTTAGCCTTGTTATTTTCTCCTAATAAAAAGGTGGTCATGACTCACTCCATTAAGAAACAAAAGCAGAGCTGTAATCTACTGAAAGGCAGTTGTTTGGATGCTCAGCATTAGGCGTGTAAAAGGAGGAAGGTCAGCTACAGGTCAGGTCTGGTGATGTATACCCTGCCACCAGCACGGGCCAAACTTCAGGTACTTCCCAGAGAACTGATTTTTCTGGGCTGGGGTAGTTTGCCCCGGCTTCAGAGGTATCACTTCAGGCAGGAGTGTGGAGGGAGAAAAAGCTCTCTTTCTCACCCCTCCACATTTCAGTTGGGTTTCCTGAGAGGAAATGATACTGACTGCGCTGGCCCCCTCCTTCCTCTCGGGAGGGAGGAGCATGCCAGCATCTGCTCACAGCACCTCTTCCCCTCCCTCTGCCCCACTGGGACCGGTTTGCCAGCTGAGCTGTTACTGGGGTCTCAGTCCCAAGGGAAGCAGGCTGCCTCTCAGAGGAAGCGGTGGCCCCTGAAGCTGGGGGCTGAGAGGCAGGAAAGGCTGAGAGGCAGTTTTGTTCAGGTGGTGTGGAGGTTTCCTGTGTGAGCAGGAATAGGTCACGGCACCCCTGCCTATGCAAGATTTCCCGTCTAGTCTATGTGAAGGCTTTTGGCACAGCTGTGGTGGTCCAGTTCTGACAGGAACCGAGCTGGCACGTGGGTCTCACTCAGCCATGTGGCTCTGACAGTGCCCAGCTGCCTCCCAGGGTGGGTGCAGGGAAAGGGAAGGAGGCAGGCTGCCGTGATGGCAGTGGCCAGGTGAAGACAACGCCCACGCTGAGATGCGCTGTGAACATCTGCCCCTACCCACAAGCTACTTCTATTTTTGTTCCATCTCATACCCTGGCTGACTCAGAGGAGGGGAGTGAGGGGGGGTCAGGTTAGAAGGAGGCAGATGGGAGGACTGTTTGAAAGAGGAAGAGGAGGAGTTGCTTCAAAACCAGGAAGTGGCCATTCTTTCAAATCAACTGGAACATTTTCTTTGCACAGTCTAGTTCACGCTTCTCTGTTTCAGCTGCAGGCAATTTGAGGCAGGGATGGCACTTCCTGCCTGCCGTTGAGGTGAGCATTCTTCCAGGGCACCATCAGAATAAATGATACCCTGCTCTTAGATAGCTCCACTGTCATCTGCCCAGGCTGCAACGAGCTTGACTGGAGTTCATCCTTTTGCTTAACTTCTTCTAGGAATTTCCATTCATCGTTTTGGTCTCTTTACAAAACTACCTACAATGAAAGAACAAGTGCCAAATTTCCTAATTCCTGTGCGTCTTAGTGTCATGACTTCTGGACACAGGCACAATCAGCAGTCTGTGGTGTAGGTCTTGCAAGTCCTTGAGAAACAATCTTGCAGCCACAGAGAAAGGGACTCTCCTCTCAAACAGCCATATCAGCAATTTTCATGTTGTAGGTGGCCCTCTCATCTCTGTCCCCATTGCTTCAGAGCATTCACTAATTTTGCAGAAAAGGCACATCTTGCTTTGTCCCAGTCCTCTTTGTTTGTTCCTTAGGATGTAAACCTTGGGCTAAGTAACAGCATCCTCGGCGTTGTTCCTCAGGCAGTTCTCGCTGATCACTCGGTTGCAGAAGCTGCCTTAACGCAAATCATGGCGTAAGGAGGGGACCCAATTCTTTCCGAGGGGATCTAGGAGCGGGCAGCTCCCATCCCGCGAGCAGCAGAGCTCTCGCAGGCAGGGCTGCCCGGGCTCAGGCTTTTCTGAAGGTGAGGATACACAGTGAGAGGGGAATAAAGGGAATTGAAACTCCATTCGCAACCCGATGCGAGAAGCCTGCCTCAGCGCTGCCCTTCCTTCCTTCCTCCCTTCCCTCCTTCTCCTCCGCACCCCCGGCACGCTTCCCTACTCTCCTGACGCGCTGGGGAGGGGGCGGGGGTGATGGCGGGATGAGACTCAGCCGATGAGTGGAGAATTTTTGCAGCGTTTTTCAGCTTCCTCTGCCTCCGATCCTGACCTACCGCCGCTAGGGAGGGAGGGGATCCCCGCCAGGGGGCGGCGCGCGGGGCGGGGGATGTCCATGTTTGGGAGGCGGGCGCGTCACTCCCCTTATTTGGGCAGTGTCGTCACGGCCCGGCCTCCCATTCATATAAATGCCCGGCGGCGCCGGCCGGGATTCCCTGCCCGGGCTCGGTGCGGCCCCGCGGTGCCTCCGTCCCTCCCGTCCCGTCCCATTGCCGCCGGCTCCGCGCTAGCACCGGGCACCCTCCTGCCGCTTATCTCGGCTCCTGCCCCGGCTGCGGCGGGGCGCGACCCTCGGCCGGCATGAAAGTCACGTCCCTCGACTGCCGCCAGCTGCGGAAGCTGCTGCGGAAGGAGCCCTCCCGCTGCCTGGTGCTGGACTGCCGGCCCTACCTGTCCTACTCGGCCTCCTGCCTCCGCGGCTCGCTCAACGTCAACCTCAACTCGGTGGTGATGCGGCGGGCCCGCGGCGGGGCCGTGCCGCTGCACTTCGTGGTGCCCGACGCNGGCCGTGGTGGTGCTGGACCAGGACACGAGCCACTGGCAGAAGCTGAAGAAGGACAGCACAGCCCAGATCGTCCTCAACGCCCTGCTCTCCAGCCTGCCGGAGGCCGGGGCCAGGGTCTGCTTCCTGAAAGGTGAGAGGGGTCGCGGGGACCCGAGGGACAGGGGCTGGGAGGCAGCGGCGCGATCGTCCCTCAAAGCTCCCCTGGTTGGCGGCGGCCCCGAGGTGCTCCCGTTCCCTCTCCTTCGCCCCGTGGTGAACCTGATTATTGGTGGAGGGCAGAGAGGTAACACCGGGATTTTGATTCTTTTCCACCTACTGGAAGTAAATCCCGGATAGACACTGCGGGCTGAGCCGAAATGCCTTTCCGCTCACCCCCGCCACGCGTTTAAGAGGCTGGGAGGAAAGCAGAGAATATCAGTAAAGAACAGCAAAAGTTGCAGATTATCAAAGGGGGAGAGACATCGGCGCTGCGTGGGAAGCAAAATCAGCCCTGCGGACACGAGGAGAGACGAGGCCGCCGCTCCTCTCTCTCTCCGCCCGGTGACACAGGGACGCCCGTGTTGGGCGCCCGAAACTCTGGGACCGATGCCTGCCCCTCCACCGAGGGCGGAGAGTTTTCTCTCCGTCGTGTACATCGGCGCTGGCAGGGGAAACCTAGAGCCGAAACCCCGGGGCTCGTCGGGGCACAGAAATACTTCCTCCCCTCACGTGTATTACAGCCCTTCGGTTGCGGTTCTTTGTTTCCTCTCCGTGTAACCCGGGCTAATAAAACGATAAATAGCATAGCGAGCATAGCAGCCGGCCCTTTCCCTGTCCTCCCCCCACTTCTGGCAGCGCCTTTGTCCTTCTGCCCTCGCGGTTTTCTCGGCGCGGCCCCCACCTGCTCTGCGAGCAGGAGCCCCGCACACCCGGCGGCCGCGGGGCCCCCGCCGCGGCACCACGCCGAGGCAGGAGTTTCCCATACCATGAGGCCATAAAAGGGAGGGGAAAACCAGGCGACGTTTCTTGAATAAAGCCTGTCCCTGTGTTCTAACGGGCCAGGGTTAATTAACTTTTAATAAGCCTTTTATCACTAGTTTTTGTCTTGATGTACCCAGTTTTTGCCTTCTGCAATGACCTCCCGCTGGGGCAGAGACATCTTCAGCCTGGGTATTGCCTGGTACCGAGGTAGGGGGATGATCCCCAGCTGTTTGCCACCACCCTGGTTCTGTCCAGTCACTATCAGCCTTTACTGGATCTGAGTCACCTCAAAAGCACAAATTCTGCTGCTGGAGGGTAGAGACACTGGCATTGTGTCATTCAAATCCTTAGGGACCACGCTAAACTAGAGATGAAGAAACATCTTCAGGGTCACGGTGGGAAGTCTGTGGTAAAGTAGAGGCCAAATTAAGCTTTGCTGACCCTCAGACTGCTTGGTTGGTCACACGATCATCCATTCCTCCTCATGTAACACATTTGAAGCGGTGACTGTGGCTGTGGGCAGTTTATCCAAGGTGTGGGTTTAGTGTAGGCTCTGCTTTGTACATCTTGTGAGTTGTGAAGTGTCTTATCTTGAAAGCCTGTCGATTTGAAGCTAAAGACATTTCCTCTCAGACTATGAGAAAGTTTCCTGCTTTTCCTGCTGCAGTTTCCTTTTGCTTTTCTGGAAGTGCTCGGGGCTGCAGGTTCAGGCCCGTGACTCAGTGGGCAGCTCTGGTGATTCAATGGGGCCACAGACCCCCAGGAAGCTGTTGTGGCCTGGGAGAAGATCTTTGGCACAGTGGGGATATAAATCATCCTGGAACAGTGGGTTCTGATCAGGAGAAAGGGTCCTTTGGAGGCCTCCGCTACCAATTTAGCAAATAATAGGCTGTAAAACCACCAGGGAAAATCCTCATTGAGGTTTCCCTTATATTCCTGTTCTCCCTAGGCATGGCGAGCTCAGAGGAGGTGTTGGCTACTTTAGTGCTAAGGGGGTCTCGTGGCAATAAGATCTAAGGAGGTCATCAAGACCACCAGGTCCTCAAGATCCTGAGGATCTGGTCTCAGAGAGAGCAGCTGGAACCGAGTCATTGCATGCCAGGCTCTGTTCCCTCCATTGCTTTCTGGCTTGCAGGGTCACATCTTTCATCTGTGTAGGTGCAGTTTCACTCTGGGTGAGCTCAGCCCCAGCACGGTGAGAGTGGTTGTGTGTCAGGGAAAAAGAAAGATAAAATAACGGATCCTCCCTTGGCGCTGATAACGATTCTATTACTTATTGATTAAAACGGAAGTGCAGCTCAGCTCTCCATGATGAGCAACCGAGTATTTGCAGAAATGACCTCAGGGAAGGTAGCTTGAGTGGGGAGGGGGAAGAGAGGAGATTGCTGGAGGATGGGATGAGCAGATGACTCACTGTAAGAATGGCCTGCAAATATCCTGATCCCCAAGGCTTGTAATTAACCATTCACCAGCTGCATGTGTTAGCTGCCCCAAGAGACACGAGACACGCTTGTCTGTTCGAACACACACGCAGGTTTGGCTCGGGCAGGTTTCTGTGTTCATTCAAAGAAAAAACAGCAACATAGATATAAATGGGGATCATGGCTATTTTTATAAACTGGACATATTTTTCCTATGTGATGGCAGTGACTGGGGATTGGGGGAAGATAAGGTCAACTATGCAAAACAAGAGGATTTAAAAGTTCACCCCAGGAAGGGCAGTTGGAGATCAGGGAACTCTGTGGAGCTTCTTGTGTTTGTTTTTTCACACTGTGAGTTGCTAGGAATATCATTTTTTCAGCCCAGTTGTTGCAGATGTCATTTTTATCAAACGCCTCCAACCACCATCATGGTCCGCACGGTCACTTGACTGCTTTGGCCACTGCCTATGCTGTGAGCTCTGGGACGAGCTGCCAGAATGCCCCAGGGGGTAGGAGGAAAGGTGCAGGTGCTGAGTGCCCTTTACTGTAAATTCACACTCCTGCCCTCTGCCATGGAAAACAGACTTTAATCACATTCAATGGGGTTTGGATCATGCTGGCCACTTGCAACACGAGGACCTCGTGGCAGGAATGAGAAGGCGACAGTAGCAGGCCATGAATTTGAGCACACATCTGCTCAAACACTGCAAACAGATGAGACACCGGCACTGCGGGGCTGAACTGTCAGAGGCGGCTGTACCAGGCAGCCCTGGCAGTGAGGCTGGTGGAGGTCCCGCGGCTGCTCTGATCTTCAGCACTTCCCTCCTTGAAAAATCCCTCCTTGCACCCGGAGACCCACACCGACAGGGCTTATCAGAGTGAAACAGTTGCAGGTGAATGAATCACAACAGGAGGCTTTGCCTTCCAAGCTTTGTTTACTTGAGGGCCAAACTGAAGGATTATTGAATGTAGCTGTTCACGAGCCATTCATTTCTGCTCTGAGAAAGCACAGGTGGCAGACATGTGGCACACCACTGACGTTTCCAGGGTGCTTCTGCTACCTGATTTATCCAGGTTCATTTTGGAGACGATGTGCTTCCATGCAGAATATTCCCAGCCTGGAAACAGGCAACAATTTAGCTGACGACAAACTTTGAGTAACAATGTAATAATAGGATTAATTCCTTTTCATTAGCAGCGTGCTGAATGAAATGAACACAGTACTTAACCGTGCAGAATAGCTCATGTGGGGCTATTCAGTTGTCAAATGCTGTCACAGGATTTCATTAAGTTTTATAGCTGTTATTTAATAGATTGCTTTCAGTGGGACCATCTTCATTACTTCACTGTCTCACGCATTGTGGTGATTAATGAGACAGATGCAAGCATCCCCCTCTTGTGTTTGTGTCCATTTAAAAATGCAAATAAAATATCTTGTGTGCTGTCACAGTGTATATATTAGTGACAGGTTTAGAAAAGATGACTCCTGAGTACAGGAATCTCTGCCTCAAATGCTGGAATAAGTGCTCATGTATAAAACCTGGGGGGAGGGAGTTTAGTCCCCACTGCACAGGAATTAATGGTTGCTAGACTCAACAGAATTACATTTTCTAACAGCTTTAGTCTGGATTCACTGGGTTTTGGCAAGTTAATAATTGTCAGTGGTATCACAGATTTTTCCTTGGGTGCCCAAAGTCTCTTAAGCAAACCCATTTTCCCAGAGGAGCACTGTCCTTCATTGACACTCCCCTGGAGCTCATTGCTGGGTGCTGTTATCCCACTGCATTGCAAGCACTGGAACTTCATTTGTCCTTCACTTGAATTAAACCAGTCCTTGGGAGGGCAAATATTCATATCTTCTTTTTGTTGTTTCCCTAGGGGGATATGAAACCTTTAACTCTCAATATCCTGAATGCTGCGTGAATGGAAAACTCATTTCCCCAGAGAGGACGGAGGCAGAGAGGAACCTTGCCAGCCACTGTGAGAAGAGTGCCAACCACAAACCTGCTTACGACCAGGTGTGTGTCATGGCTGTGGTGGGTGACTTCTTCCTGTTGCCACCAGGCTCTGTTGCAGGCTGGCAGGGTGACAGTGGCCCTGGTGCTGCCGTGGGCCATCAGTAAGTTGTCACAGTCCAGGCTGACAGCCTGTGTGCTGAATGAGTTGCCCTTGTGTGCTGCTGGTCAGCATCACCTCCACCCGGCTTCAAAATTAAGCCATAGAAGGAGGCAGAACACCATATCTAGCCCCAAAACTGTATTTATGAAGTCTCTTATCACACACCCAGACAGCATGAGCCGTCAGCAGCTCACACCTCCCCAGGAGACTGAGAATGGGCAGGGAGAGGCTGCCAGAAGTGTCACTTTTCCAGCAGACAAAGGAGCACATTTTGCCCGTGACTTCTCTGAGATCTTGGGAGGGATTTGAGGCTGGCAAAGGGCCAGTGCCTCTGAGAACCGAGACCCACCATTGGACTGGGGAAGTAGGGTTTCCACAGAGGAAGTCATCGTGTGCCCACCCAGCCCGGGGATTATGTGTGCTCCGAGATGTCACCCTGCGGTCAGGACGCTTCCGCCAGGGCGTGCATTTCCTGCTGCTCAGGGGAGTCCCCTTGTGATGCCCCTCTGCTCTCCTGGGAGTACCTCCCACACCAGGCATCCTCCTGCCACCTTGGCTGGCTGCCAGCTGTCCCTGATGCGTGGGAACCCACCATGTGGGCAGTTCAGGGGGAGTGGAAAGGCAGTTTCTTGCAGCTAGGGGGTGGCGGCAGCTCCTGTGCATCATGGAAAGTTACCTGCCAGCTCAGAAAGCTGGGTCAGATGGTGGCTTCTCTTTCGCCGTCTCGTCACCCAGCCTTTGCTTGTGCCGAGGAGGGAGGAACTGAGATGACGTCTCAGGGTGGGTGATGAAGCAGGTGCTGTGCTCCAGAGAGGTGTGGGGTGAAGGGGGCATGGGGAACCTTTGTCCAGTTTTTTTGCTTTGTTTCACTGTTGGAGATATAACCAGAGAGGCTAAGCCCTGGCTGAGCCAAAGCAGCCTCTTCCTCTGTCCTAATCTTCCTCCCTGCTGGATGTGGCTCCCCGCCTTGCCCCTATTTTGGTGAAGCCTCAGTGGGAATAGGAGCCACATATGAAAGTACTTTGGGTGCACTGCAAGGGGCAGCACTTTAAAGAAAGCCACAAACATCCTGCATGAGTGGCTTGAGTCTGACTTTGTACCTTGCAGATGTGGACAAGAAAATGAAAACATTTTTCCTGCATGGGCTTTGTCATGGGACTGAGTCATTGGCCAGCAGCACTGGGGTCCAAAAAAGCCAGAGAGGGAGGGAGCAGGCACCCACATGGGCTCTCTGTCCCTCTTGGGTCTCAGGACTTCTGAAAAAAGAATTACATGTTTCTGCTCCTTCTCTTCCAGGGTGGTCCAGTTGAAATCCTGCCTTTTCTCTACCTTGGTAGTGCCTATCATGCTTCCAAGTGCGAGTTTCTTGCCAACCTGCACATCACAGCCCTGCTAAACGTCTCCAGGAAAAGCTCTGAGTCCTTCAAAGACCAGTATTGCTACAAGTGGATCCCAGTGGAGGACAGTCACACAGCTGACATCAGCTCTCATTTCCAGGAAGCCATAGACTTCATTGGTATGTACAAATGAACAAATTTTCATATCTTCATGTATTTTAAACTCATTTAAAATGTAAAATAAATTAAAAGTTCATTCAATTAATTTTAAAATAAAATACACATTGAAGTATTCTACTTTTTTGAAGTAGAATTTTGTGAAGGAAAAAACCCCAGTTCCTTGGACATGCATGCCAGACTCAGTAGCAACCAGGTGAAGCAGAGTCAGCTCATTGTCTTACTGTGCTGAGATATCCCAAAGGAGGGATCTTAGAAATTCATTGTCCCCCCTTATCAAAGAGCTCTTTCCATTCCTCCTTTTGATTATACTCACTTATGATTAAAGAGTATCTCACCCTTTAATCAAAGACCCCAATGCAAAAAATGAGAAGGCCTTTAGAAAAGTTAGTGCTATTCCGTTTCAAATCTTCCTACATTCGCCTGAGTTGGATGAGTGAACAAGAGCTGTGCCAGGGAGCACAGGAGAGAGGATTCTCCCTGAGAAGCACAAAATGGTTTGGTGGGGTGGAGAAGCCTGAGCCTGGGTGGAGATCATGTTGAAATCAGTGCTGTTGCTCTCCAGGAATACTCAAGAGAGAAAGAGAATAAAACACAGTTACAGACTCACTGGACTCATTGCCCAGTTGAGTTTGAGTCCTTCAACAGTGCAGGCAGATTTACAAAAACCTGACCTGAAGGTGCTCTCTGAGTCCTTCCCCTTCCCAGTAAGGGGCACCTCACACCTTTCAGGGGAAATAATTATTTATGGCACATTTCTGTCCTATCCTCAACCCCTTCTTGATATATGTCGAGTCACTTGGAAATTTCCCAGATTTTGAGGATGGGAACTTAATTTTCACTTTCTTTTAAAACTGGGCATGTGGTGTAGATGCTTGGGATGACTCAAGTCCATGTCTTCCTTATTTTGTGCTAAATATAACTGGTCGAGCAGTGGCAGTCCCCCAGCAGACAATTGAAGGCAGGCAAATGATAACTTCCTCAGCTCTGTGTGTTTCCCTGAGCACTGCACTCACACTTATCCATAAATTGGAGCTTGAACATGTTGCTCAAGGCAATAGAGCAGAGAAAACTCTATTTTTTAACTGTGTTTTTGTGTGGAAAGGGCTTATTTTAAGCACATTCTCTTTAATCTAATAACAATCATTGTGTTGTGTGAGTAACCACAGTGGTTCCTGTTGTGTAAAATGGGTGCTTTGCATAAGCCTTTTATATCCTGACTTAAGTCCAAGCATCCTTTAACCAGGCTGTAATTAGCAACTGCCTACCAGTGCTTTTGTGCTTTGTGGTGAGGCCCCAGGGACTGAGCTCAGCCTCTCCACCCAAGGGTACCTCCTGGTACTGCTATTTGCTGCCTACTGGCCAAGCAGGCAGTTAGGATTTTGAAGAAAAACACTGTTTTTCTGGAAAAGATGATGAGAGCCCTTGCAGTTTTTGAGTGACCAGGTAGTGGGAGGGCCGGCCAAGCCGAGCTTTACACAACATTGTGAGCTGCAGGCAGAGAAACGCGGGCACAGCATTGCCTGCATCACAATGTTCTTCAACGTCAGTTGTTCCAAAAGAGAAGCAGGCATAAGGAGGGAGACAGGGATAGAGACTTCCCCAAAAAATGCAAAAAGAACCAAGTCAGGATCCACAGATTCTGAAACCAAGCTCAGGTCCATCACAAGCTGGGTTTTGCCCTCCTTGTCTTTTAATCTCCATGTCACCCTTAGTACCCAACAGACGAGCGAGCCTCTCCTTGCTGGCAGACCGGCTGTGTCCCCCCCCAGCACTGGGTGTGTCACGGGGTCCTCTCCATCCCCAACAACCACTGATGTCTGCAATGGCTTTTTCCCAGATTACGTCAGGCGAACGGGCGGCAAGATCCTGGTGCACTGCGAGGCGGGGATCTCGCGCTCCCCCACCATCTGCATGGCCTATCTCATGAAGACAAAGAAGCTGCGCCTGGACGAAGCCTTCGATTACATCAAGCAGCGCCGGAGCCTCATCTCACCAAACTTTGGTTTCATGGGCCAGTTGCTACAATACGAGTCAGAGATCCTGTCTTCCACCCCCAGCCCCTCCGTGGCCTCGTGCAAGAGAGAAGCTGCGTCTTTCTTTGCAGAGGAACTGACTTTAGGCAAAAACTTTGAGGGCTCGTGCTTTGCCTTTCCTACCTCAGTGCTGAGTTCTGTGCCCATCCACTCTCCTGTCCACCAGCTGAAGCTCAGCCCAATGACAGCATCTTCATCCTGCTGAACACCGTGGGGAGCCCGGAGCTGGTGTGGTCCTGATCCAAACTGTGATCCCCGACAAGAACATTTCATGAATGTGCAATAGAGAAACTTCATCCACTTACTCTGAGGTGGAGCGGTTGTCATGGATCATACTTCCCATATGCTGTGACTGTAAGATGCAAGTGGTCTAAGCATGGCAGGTTTTCTGAACTTTTATTGTCCTTTTTTTAAAAAATACAAAGTGCTTTTTTAGGGTTTTAACCACACAACGTGCACCCACTACTGTATTTCCAGATTCCTGGGGAATAATGAGGAATGCATTTAGTATGCTCTCAGTTCCCACCTCCTTCCAATCTTATTTTTGAAAAGACCCTTATTTAAAGATTCAAGCAATAAACAGCAGCAGGCAGGGAAGCAAGCAAAATGAAAAGCACTACCTTTGCAACCACAGTGGTGGTGGGAGTGAAAATTTGTTCTAATCTTTCTCTGGCTTTCCTCCTTCCCTCTCCTGTGTCATGTTTCAGGTAGCAAAGGGCTGGAGTGGGGAGAGGGAATGCCTTTCCCAGGACACTGTTGCACAACCAGGTGAAAATACCCTCTCATGCTCCAGCCTCTGAAGCGTCAGGTATTGTCTACAGTGTAACTGGATGCCAACCCCGACCAGTGGGTCCATTCAGGTTTGGCATTTCCTGTACTTCTGTATTTGCCTTTGTACTGGATGTGCTTTTAAGTAAAGCAGGGACTTAATGTCTATCAGCTACCCTGCTGAGCTATTATGCTCCCATCCTAAGAACAGCCCTAGAATACTTGATTGTCTCCACAATCCTCATCACATCCACTTCCCATCAGATAACACTGTAAAACACTGTAACTGCTGGGCTTCACACCAAAAAAAACCTGACAAGCTTTCAGCTCCAAGACAACTTTTTCTCCATCCTTCCCCAAGTGTTCCCATTGTGTATCATGTGTGGTCAAGTGGTCTTTTTCAGTGTTATGTGACTTGCTTAGAGTGTGTGGTCACCTCTAGTCAGCCTTCGTCCAGAAAAAATTATTTCTGTCTTGCTCATGTTGGCTTCTGTATCCACAGGGAGTTCAGAATGAATGTCTCTGTCTGTTGACCTTTTTATTATTTTTTAATATGTAATATGTATGGGAAATGGCAATAATTTCCAGGAGATCTAGTGAATGTGAAAGAAAACCTGCAATGGTTTTTATGGCGTGTAAAAAATAATAAAGGAAAAAAATGCCAGGAAAATAAAGCTGTTTGTTTTACTTGGAGTGATCTGTGAGAGTGCTTTGGCAGAGCTTGGTGGCAGGAGAGGTCACCTGAGAAAAACACCATGGTGTAAGAAGGTAGAAGAGATGGGAAAGTATCAGTGTGCTGTGTGCTGAAAAGCCACTAAGGTGCATCACTACAGAGGGGAGAAGGTGAGGGGGAGGATTGTTTTAAACAGAATGACATGAGTCACGGTGGCGTCACTTCCCAGCAGCCGGGCAGGCACTTCTGTTTTGATTCATGCCTGTTTTATATAAGATTTACCATCTTGCTGAAGGTGAAAATCTGAACTAGGCACGGCCCCCACTTCCTTCCAAACCATGGCAAGGGATGCTAGGTGCCCTGGTCCTTAGAGCACAGCTTGTGTGTGACACACAGCACCTCTGGGTGCCAGGAACCAGGGCGTGTGGGTAATTCTTGTCTTTTCACTTTTTTAAATGAAAAAAAAAAAAAAGTAGGAAGTACCAGCATTACTGTACCAGTATACTGTACAGCATACTGTCCCAGTACCAGTACTGATGCATTTCATACCTTTTCTCGTCTTGAATTTTCTAGGCTTTTTCCAGCTCATCACTGCAGCACATTTATGATCTGCAATTCCAAATTTTGAGCTGAAAAATCTATGGCAAATATCTGGGTTACACAGCATGTGTGCACATATGCATCCGTTTGTAACTTCTTACATCCTTCTGACACTGGGGAAGAAATCCAAGTCACATCTCCAAAAAAACCTTCTCATCTGTCAGATTTGCTTCCCTGGGGTGTCAGCAGCCCTGTCTGGGCTCTGGGAAAACCTGAACATGGAAACCAGCAGCCAGGGAGGCAAGGCAGATGATCTAGGAAGAGCAGATCAATCAATTTTCTGAAAGACCCGATTGGTCCCCTTGGGGAACTCTGGAAAGGGCTTTCTGCCTCTCAGCCCATGCAAGCACCCAAGCAGAAAGGCTGTTGAGCTTAGTGGGAGTGACCATGTCCAGAGTACTGAGACCTACAACCTGGACAGAGAGTAGCCAACAGTTAGCATTAAAACTTCACTAAACCCGTCTGGGTGGACAACCAGCTGTTTCTTAAAGAATGAGAAAGCTGAAGCCTTCTGCAGAGTCAGTGATGGAATATTTGCAGGGTACAAGGCAGCGGGCTGAAGGAGTTAACAGAGGGACTGCTGACCTTGACAGATTTGACCAAGGCAGCTGGAAAAGATCACAGGCCAGGTGGAGGAGTCAGGTGTTCGGCAGAGAGGGAAGGGAGCTCTTATCCTGGGCTTTAAGCACAGCGTGTTGGTGAATGGTGTTAGCAGGGGAGATGCTGGACTGGGATTCAGCAAGGATAGAAGGCCACAGCCCTGTGGGAGCCTGAAGAGGAGTTGCTGTCATGCCCGGACACAGGAGACCGATGTTTATGCTCCTGCTCAGCGCTGGGGTCCCCTCTTCTTGGCTGGTCTCTGTCCACCTCTCCTTCTGGCAGGAGGAAGTCGCAGCATCCAAGTCAGAGTGGGATGCAAATGCTGCCTCCCAGAGGGTGTGTTCCCATGCTCATGCTTGCTCTGCTACTTCAGTGCTAGTGTGAGACTTCTGTCCCCAGCTCAGTCCCTTGGCCAATTTGGCAGATGCACCTCTCTGAGGGGACATCACAGCCGTCTGACTACAGGACTCCGGGCTGAGAGTATGTGCCCTCCTCCCTTCCTGGCCATGCTGCTCCCACGGGAAAGAAGGAGCTGAGGATCTGAGCACTAATATATGAAGGTGAGTGTATCAAAATGGGATAGCACCTACCTGGGAAAAAGCAATGTATTTGAACTCACATATGCAGGGCAGGGCCCCTGATTCTCTGCTTCCAGGCAGCAGCACACAATAGGTACCTTCATCCTTAGGGAAAGGAACAGTTCCACCCATGTTTTGTGATTTGTGCACTGAGGAAATTCATCAGATTTGGTAGGATGGAAAACTTAGGAGACTTTTATAGCCAAAATGAGCTTGGGTTTGAGTAGCTCATCGCTAAGGATGGAATTTCAGATCAGGCAGGTGTGTGGGGAGTGTCAGAGCTGAAGGATGGAACCAGCCATTGGATAGCTGGTTCAATGTGCCTGTGTCCATCTGTCAGCTAAGCTTCAAGGAGGAATAGGTGCCTCAAAAACAAAATTCTGACAGAAAGTAGAGACCCTTGTAGCTCTAACAGCAAGGGGAAGGCTGTTATCAGGATGCTTTCAAACTGCAGAAGAGGCGAATGAGGGAAAGATGGCATGACTGGTATACTCTGAGACAAAGCTTTAATTAGAGCTTATCCATTATGATACTTAGAATCCACAGAAGATGAGAGGAAATGTCAGAGAAAAGGGGATTTTGCAAGTTCTGTTGCCTGAGGAAGTGTCAATTCAGAGCTGTCCTGGGATGTGACATCTCTCCATTCACACTCCTGATGGTGCACCCTTGTGTCCTGGACAGCTTGGTGCCTCCTGGGACCTGTTTCAGATCCTGGGGGACTAACAGGGCTTGTGCCATGTAGGTTTTGGTCCCTTGCTTTTAGGCTTGCAAGGAGCAAGCCTAAATGTTGCAAACATGAGAGCAGTTGCTCAGCCTCTGGCTCTGCTTTGCACATGCTGCCTTTCTGTCTCCAAGAGAAACAAGCATTCAAGAAACTACCACAAAAAATACATATCTTTATATCATTTCAAATCAGTTTGTAAAGAAATCTAGGGTGGAGTTGGATGAGTGGGTGATGTCCTCAAGTGTTCCTAACTGTCTTTTTAGTCCATACGTTTGTTGGTGTGATTTGCAGTCTGTTTCTGGTTACAAAGAACACACTTTCTCCAGCTTCTTCTTCTTCTTCCTGCCTAAAGAGCTTTCCAATAGGTAGAAATTGTGTCCTTACCAGTAAAACCCAGGTAAAATTGGCCTGCTCCATAGGGAGATGGTCCTGAGGTGCCCATCCCCAGTCCCTGAGCACCACAAGGGAGGCAGCTCGTCTTAGCTTCTTGCCTTCTGGTGGGCATCTTCTTTTAGGAGACAAAGCATGAATGAAGGTATTCTGCAGGCGTTGTCATTTGTATGCTAAAAACAACACTTGCCTTGCAGGGAAGTCAAAGGTCCAAATGTGCCTGTAACATGGGAAAAAAAATGTGTGAGGCCCCAGGTATGATGAATTTGACCCTCCATCTCCACTTTTCACAGCTTCCTGTTAATTGGAGAGTAGACACACTGCCAGCTCATTCTCTGGGGAGAAAAAGGCAGGAACCAATTTGCAGAGCCACATAAATATGGAAGTAGGATTTTTTTTTTTTACGTGGGAGGTGTTACCAGTACCACACATTACGGTTTCTTGGCTTTATCACTTCGTAGGCTTTTACTGAGACATGAGTAAGTTTGCTAAATAAGGAATATGAAAATAGCTTGTGAAATAGGTTGAGTCATCAGAGAAAATCAAATGGAGTTTTGACACCAGGGCCTCAGTTGTAAAGTCCTACTTTATTTTACCATTGCATTAGAAACTCTGGGGTCATTTCAATCTTTTTATTTCAGCTTCAAAATTCAAGGCACTCTGACATTTAAGTAAAGCTTACCAAATTCGTTCATGTTTTCCATCAGCAGTGGTGATACATCCCTATGTGCCCTGCCTATGAACACTTGCAGGGAATGTAAAGGTTACCAAGACAAACAGCTCCTACAGTAAGAGCTGAAATGCTCAGCACTTCTTCCAGCCTTGTCTAGCTATTGAAGAGTATAGCCCCTAGATATCTCTTTCATGTACTAGCCTATCCCTCAAAGTCACTGGCTGTTATTTGTAGCTTCTGGGAATTCTAGCAGGACACCAAACAAACCCATAAAGGCTCAAGATCAGGAGTGACCATGGTAGGTAGAACGGGGGAAAGAACCTTAAAGGGCCTCAGGGACAGCATTGCCTGAGGACTCCAATATTTCTGTCAGGGATTGTTTTCATATCCCAGAATATGACCTGTGCTGGGGAGATCATGGGTGGAAAGCATCTCTAGGACACAAGCTTGCATGGGATCCATGGCACGCATAAGACACGCTATGCATGAGAAGAAGTGAGAAAGACCTTTAGTATAAATCTTAGTCCAGGTTCAGCCCATGCTCACTGCAGTCATGACTAGGACTTCAGAACAGGTTTCTGATCCACATAAAGGTTTCTGATCTGCTGGGACTGTTAGAGGCTTGGAAATGAAAGGCAAACTGATAAAGGCCTCAATTCAAACTTCAAGCCCCCTTGACACAACCGTTTTTTCAGATTTAGTTTTCTGAACTAATCATGTTAGTAAAGTTAAACATTTGAGTAAGTGTTAATTGGACCAGGTTTATGCCTCCCAAGTGACATGACGATGTAGTTTTTATTGTCTCTCTCTTTTTGTTGTTTTTTTTGTTGTTGTTTTGGTCTGGGGTTTTTTGGGGTTTTGGGGGTGGAGAGGGTTGTCTGTGTGTGAATAGTGGTTTACTTCTGTCACAGTGATACTCCATTTCTGAGATTCCTTTGTAAAGCAGACAGTGGGTGAGTCATCTCTCGTTATTAAATTGCCCATACGTTGTGAGCTGCCTCCAGGCCCTGAACCAAAGCCTATTGCCTTGGTGGGGAGAAGGGTCCCCGAACACGATGCGATTAGGATCAGGCCCCGGATGAATCTTTCTATTAAATCTTTATTTTAAGGAACCATTTGTTCTAATTGGAACTAAGACTTGTTTCTACATTGAAATGGCATTTGAGGTCTACAGGACTCAACTGGAACAATGGGTATATCCTCTCTGCTCTAATGTCTCCAATCACGTTAAGTCAAGTTAACTGGAAAATCAATTGACACGAATTCCAGCATGACCATTCACTTCCATCCGGCTGGGCCCCAGCGGCTGGCCAGGGTGAAGCAGATTCCTAACAGGGATGGTGCAGAACTGTGCTCATCTCCTAGATATGCTTTCAGCCTGAGGTCTCTCCAGCAATGCCCACATTGCCCTGAGTAATTACTGAGGCTAACAGAGAGCCAGGGGGTCAGGCAGTCTGGGATCAGTTGTGGGCTCTGTCTGTGGATTTCCAGGGCAAGTGATGCAGCTGCTTCTGCTGGCACAGCCACATCTGTCAAAAGCTTAAGGAAGTGAGTGAGACCTGGACTGACCAAGCTGACCAGATGGGTCCCTTGAGTATATAGAAAAGGACTATAGTAGCAAAACTGTGTTTTCCGCAGGACAGCTCACTTCTGCAGAGGATATTTATTCTCTGTTGGTAAAACAGAGCTTTGCTGATGTGGCTTTGCTCATGCGAGAAGCATTTTGGTGCTAGAGCGAACCTGAATTTCTCTCTAAATGTTTCTCACAGGCTTATCTGTATGTTTCTGCATCCTGTCTTGCATCAGGGATAATGATATCAATCTCATTCAGAGAAAGGCATAAAGCTTTTCTCATATGTTTGCATTGTATATTAGACCCATGACAAAGACTATCCTAAGCACAAAATCTTGTTACCATGATGTAGTTATTGTACTGTGCTTGAGAGTCCATATGTTCCTTATTAGAAGACAGAGTTTGTTGTGGGGTTTTGCTTTTT